>JABJVR010000106.1:11673914-11699414 GCA_025773905.1 Chitala chitala | reverse complement strand
CGAACAGAGTTCTTGGGCCAGCCTTATCAGCCCTCTGCTTCTTCACTACTTGCTTCCTCCATCTTCTGCCTTCATGCCTACTGAGTTATGTGCAATTCATTCACAGGTGTTATTTAGTTCCTTTTGCTGCTATAATCTGAATCACTTTTATTGTCCTTACAAACATGTACGCACATGCATGTGACACACATACACACACAAACACACACACACACACACACGCATACATGTATGTGTGCCATACAAATATATATGCAAAATTTTCTGAAGTTGTAAAACTTTATTAGCACCTTACAGTTTACTCACTCCCAGTGACTCTTTGTGGTAAAATGTTACATCAGTTGCCACACCGTGGCCAGTTCACAGAGGGCAAAAAGCAGGTTCATGCCAAACCTCTGTCCTTGAAATTTCCTTCTATGTTTAATTAGCATTCCTTCCCACCCGGGTCCAGAGTTGGGCTTATTTCTCCCCCTACATGAACTGCCCGTGTCTTCTAGCCCAATAAAACCTCATTACCGCTAATGTTCCACAAACATGCCGCTTGGGAGGGGTCACGGAAGGTCACGATCTGCACGGCAGGAACTGGCAAGAGTTAATCATGTTCTACCCAGCAGTACTCAATATTTTACCCCCCCCCCCACCACCACCACCTGCAAAACTCATGGAGATTCATCTATGGCATTGAGCACATTACCTCCTTGGAGTGCTAGTCTAGAGTCTACATATGGACAAACTAGGCAGTAAGTGGCATACTGGTAAAAACATATTGACTTTCAATGCAAAGTGAGGTCCTTCATCATTATCATTGTTCAAACTGCCATTATGAAATGTAATCAACAACATATTAAATAACTTCTATGCCAATGAACCTCACACGTACATTTTGATTACCACTAATGATAATTCATCAACTTGTTGTTTTAGCAGACTGCTTTAACAGAGTGAAAACATGTCAATCATGTGACAATACATGACTGACTTCACCAACTTCCTCTTAAGCAGAGGACTGACTTAAAAGTTCTCACATTGACATATAAGGCACTCAAAGGTCAAGCACCTGCTTACTTAAGGAAGCTTATTATGAAATATTACCCAGAGGAGTTGCGGGGGTCTTTTAAAAACTTTACTAAAGAGGTTTAGACACACATACAATTCTAATAAAGTATTGCATCATAATTCTTGTAAAGTGCCTTGGGTCAACTGTTTTGTTGTAGGCAGTGTAAGAAAATATATGGAACTGAACCGAAGTGAATCATTGTTGTTCATCATAGAGAGGGTTGTAACATCAAGGTGCTTCCCCTGGATTAGCAGAAATTGATACCTTTTCACTAGCACACAGTGAGAAAAGCAAAAACATATTTTTAATTTCTCCATAAAGAGTTCATCAGCCACACCATGTTAGGGATGCACCGAACACCCAGGTCTGCACTTGTGGAGGTTCACTTATGGTTCTGCATTACTGAAGTGCCCTGCTTTGTGTTTTAGGAAGAGCAACAATGATGCTGTAGTGTAGCCCTCGGTTAATCTTTACGATATGTTTGTTGGAGCAACATGGTGACCATATTACCCCATTTGTACGTGTTCATTGTTTGACTCTGTACCCGTACCAGAGCCCCACAATTTTCCTGATTTAAGATTTATTTATTTATACCAAAAACTTGGACTCTGCGATAATCACAATGTTTGTGGCTAATATTTCTATAATGTTTGACAGCAGCATCTAGGCTGCTTCATATTGAGATGGATGAGTGTCGTCAAGAGATCTTGCAGAATGAGATCCTCTGAGAAACCCCTAAAACACACCTTCACAGGCTTCAGTGCATACACTTTATTGCAAATGTGTGTGTGCTCTGCCACAGCAGGGGTGAATATTGGTGTGTGTGTGGGGGGAGTTAACTGATTATTTCATAACAGGAAACATTATGGTGCTTACAAGCCCTCCCAGGAAGTACAGCTTTGGTCACGGAATGATGGGCACTGAACGGGGCTTTTCGGAGGTGTATCCCTATCTGCAAAGCCTGAAAATAGCACCATTTGCAACCTTCTCTATAGCAGACTGATGCCTCTATTTATGAAGATCAGTAGGTGCAAGATGAATGCTAATCACAGGATATGAAAAAGCAGACACTAATCAGCAGATAAGAAAAACAGGGCACTAATTGGTGAATATGAATAAAATGTGACACTAATCAGTGGATATGAATAAACTAGATACTAATCCTTGGTTAAAAGTGAACTAGACAATAACTGGTGTTCATTAGTAAAACTGGGGACTAATCATTAGTCATGAGTAAACTGGGCACTATATGGTAAATATTAGTAAACTGGGCAGGACAGGAACTTTTTTTATTGCTGGGACACAAAAGGCACATGGAGAAAATGCAAAATTTTAATATTAGATTTCTAAACACTTATTGGACGTGCTATGTCTGAAAGTTTTGGAAACTGTAGGTGAGCTGGCTGAGGTTCATCTGAGGACAAAGATTGTGAAGTGATATCACCTACAGACACAACCCATTCTTTGGTTTTTCATTTGTTAATATTTCTCCAAGAATTTTCCCATTGTGGGAGTAATAAAGGATTATCTTCAGTCAGTCAGTCATCTTCTATACTGCTTCATCCTGTTAAAGGTCGCAGGAAGCCTGGAGCCCATCCCAGGAGACATAGGGTGCAGGGCAGGGGACACCCAGGGCAGGGTGCCAACCCACTGCAGGGCACACACACACACACACACACACTATGGGAAATTTGGAGACACCAATCAACCTAACTCGCATGTCTTTGGACAGTGGGAGGAAACTGGAGAACCCGGAGAAAACCCACCAAGCACAGAGAGAACATGCAAACTCCACACACACAGACCCAAGGCAGGAATTGAGCCCCAGGCCAGGAGGTACGAGGTGACATGCTAACCACCACGCCACCGTGCCTCCACAAGGATTATCTTATTTTATCTTATTTTCTGTTTTTATACAGAAGAGCTGAGACAAATGATCGTCTTGCCTTTTTTAGCCCACTTCTGTAGATTTTCAGTTTTTAACCTGTGCTGTGCTTGATATGCTGATATTGTGCTTTGTTAAGAATGGCCTTGATGTTCTTCTCCTGTTATTATTGTTAGTTTAACACCAGCCTTCTGTGTTAAGCCCCCCTTCAACTTTTATGGAAACGTCTTAGATGCTAAGGAGTTTCAGAGCACCTGTATGTCAAGGTGACACAATACGAGGAGACTATTCCACCTTGACTCCTTCAGCAGGTAACAAGACTGGACATCCCAAATACTTCATAACCTGCATTATAGCCTCAGTTACCTGGTCTTTCTTGCACTGGGACCTCTACTTCATTTTCTGATAGGATAATAATTTACCACTTCTCCGAATCTCTAGACACAGCGTGTAATGTGATTATACTGTCTGCTTCATGCTAGACATTGGTTTTCCCAGAAAGGGAATGATTTATTTATTTTTTTTTTTGTAAAAATGCCTTTTTCTGGCAGTGTGCCCTGGAGCACTAAGGGAAACTCACTTCAGGTGTTTGGTTTCCTCACTGGACAAGGCCTGGCATCTCCTTGGGGAGAATATGTGTGGCCTCCATTCTCAGACACCCTGTAAAAAATGGCTTAGCTCAGAGAGCAGGGCTAAAGGGGATCTTTCTCATGACATACAGTCTAAATAACAACACAGTTCCATCACGCACTGACTAATATATCAACAAACAACAGATCACACACGACTGCTTGAAATGTGTTTGTCTGCATCTGTCTTATTAATCCTTAGGCACTCACCGACTCGGTGTTATTATACTGATGAGGGATTACACCACTGGGATTATTTCTGAATCTCAGCAGAAACACACTGAACCCATTTAGAGACCATATTGACTCAATGGGAATTAGAAATAAAGTGAGGCGACCAACGTATCCTTTCTGTCTCTGAACAAGCCTCTCACAGAACGAAGCTTTTGTCTAGGTCTGCACGGTCTTCAGCACGTTAGTTACACACTGATATGCATATACCAGAACTGTGTGCTACATAATGCTGCTTGACACTGTTAGTACCATTAACCTGACTGTGTCTCACACTAGTACTTGCTCACCAGCTATATGAAGAGCTGTTGTCCTGTCTGTTTTCATCCCCTTTTGCTAAACTTGCTAAAGTGTTTCAGGAACAGTCTGAAGAATGCAAAAGAAGTCATGAGTGTTCAGCTGGATCGTCTACAGTATGAGCATCGGTTGTAAACCACCCCTGCCTGTTTTGTTTTCATAGAGGCAGCCTTTGCTTTACCACATCCTCAGACACTAACAGAAACACACTGGCTTTATCTGTCTGGTACAAAGAGACTGCTTTGATGCCAGGTCCAGCGTTTGTCTAGTAAGCAGAGTCAGTCCAACATACGTTCCACAATGAGTGCAGCATCCTTCCCCCTCTGTCCCTCTGCTGACATGTGCTGTGGTTCCAGCGGATCCTTCAGGAATGGCCAATTCTTCCCTGCATCACAGCGACCTTCACCAGGTGTATGCAATTTTGTACAACAAAGGACAAAATGTTGGCTTGCCAAACTTAGGAAAGCTGAAAACCACCAGATCAAGCCGAATTATTTTATGCTTATAAACATGTAAGGCACTTAATTTGATGTATGCTTCTCCAGTGTTGGACTATCATTACCACCTGAGAATTCACTTTTATGAACCAAAAACTAGATATCACAATAAAAAATTTATTTACCTATGAAATAAATATATTTTCCATTAATTTATGTTCTTTTGCTTCTGGATTTTAATGTGCTGACAAAATCTTTACACTAAACTTTCCATACTGCGTAGGGCCTTATCTTGAAAACTAACCTTTTTCTTCATGCACCTGATATAAAAAAAAAATCTGTTTTCACATAAGGTGAAGTGCATTTTTCAACACATCCCTTGTTCCAGAATATAGTGGTTTCAGAGTCACTGCAATGTGACCTCATCAGTAATGAAAACAGGCGATCATGTCGGATATCATCTACGTGCGAGTAATAGGCGTTGCACAGAGCGACGGAGGAGAAAGGAATTCACGCAGGGGTCTGGCATGTGCTTTGAAAGAGAGCTGCGAAGCGTTCAGCCCCTCTGCCACCGCGCGAGATGCTGCTGACAGGGCAGCGAGATGGCAACTGTAGATAACACCTGTTCATCATCGCACTTATTTCACCCATCATAGTGGCTGGGGAGGGAGCTATGGAACAACGCAGCTTGCCTGGCCTTTGGACCCACAAAAATGTGACCCTGCACTCACAATGCAGATGACTGAGCCAGAGAAGCAAAGTCATATGAAGTGGAGAAAGTGGAATTTTGGCTAGAAAACCCCGCCAGCACAGGCAGAGCAGTGTCGTTGAGCCGTCCACCACGGAAGGCGTGTCACGTGGACTGTTTGAGATTCCACAGACAATCCCACTGGTGGCACTCCTAAACACTGACCTCGGCCATGTGCTAGAGGTCAGTTACATCACAATATCTGGCGACTCTACTGCAGTCCCACGGTAAGTCAAGCAAGTGGTGCAGAAGCGTGAAAGATTGAACTGTTCAAAAAAACTCAAAAACCAGCAGAACTAGCAGTAGCAGGTACGAAGTATGAAAATTGGCAATGCTAAAATACACATTGAAAACATGACATATATTATCACTCTTAAAACCATTAACAAAATGACTAAAGCATTTACTTCACATTTTAGATCTTTATATTATTCAGGTAGGCCTTATAAAAATACGATGTTGAATAATAGTTAATTTATCTAAATACCCTATGACGGGCTGATACCCTGCCCAGGACCTATGATGGACTCAGAACAGGGTGGGGTTATGGGGTGGGGTGAAACCATGACTGTTAATAAAGGAAACACTCCCCCTTGTGGACGCCAATGGAATCGCAATATTCTGCACTATAGAATCTTAAGCATGTTATTCCAGACCAGACAGACCTTCCCCCTCAGAACAAAGCTCCTAAGTCAAACACTGAAGATTTTAAATACCTGTGGTCACCACAGTCAAAAGCTTTTTCCCAAGCTGAGGAAAAGTCAACCAACTTCAACCCTTAGGGCTCTAAAATCTACTATTAGATTTGAAATCAGAAACAGATTGGCAGGCTCCTGTGCATTGGGGATTAGAAAAATGTCTAAAGCAAGACTCAAAATGAAATCCATACTCTTGCCCGATTCATCGTTGTTTACCAATGGAAATGGTTTGGCCACATTTGAGCACTAAGGAATGCCCATTCTGAGATTCTGCGCCTCTTACCAGGCTGATGGCAGTGGGGTAGAACACGTGTCGGCCAGCTCATTGTTCTGAGACCCCCTGCTTTCAGCTCTTGGAGCCTCACAATTCCCCAATTACATAATATGGCTGTGCATTACATGACACTGCATTGTGTTTCTGGAACAATACCCATTCCTGGGCATTAAAGGGCTGCACTGAAAATCTCTGCACTTATTTAAGGAAAAGCAACTGAAGTCAGTGCACCAGCAAAATTGTGTAATTACAGGCTCAATGTAAAGAGCTTGGCCTTGGAATTGTAGCCTACAGTGTAAGTAAATAAAATAAGTAGTGAAACTTGTGGTCATGATTATGGAATGTTGAACTGAGATACCATGACTATAGCTCAATTGCTACAGTATTGTTAAGTGTTTTCAGGCAAAAGTGTAATATAAACAACTAAATGCAATCAACGCATTTGTGAGTAACAACCCTTTCATTCTCTGTGTCTGCAGTCAGCCAATGGTCATGTGCTAGTTTATCCTGAGATTTTGCCCAGGGTCAGTCAGTAACTGTGAATAACAGCCAGTGAACAGCTTGTCTTCACAGCACCAAAATGACATTCAGGAGTGGCCAGGATAGAGCGGGCAGCCTGCCAAGTCCACAGGTTCTCTACCTGCATCTCCAAAGTTAGAAGGAAGAGTGAAGTAGTAACAGAAATAGACAGAGAGTGAAGGAATGAGAGAGTGAAGTAGTGAGAATATAAACTTGTGAAAGAGAACGAGTGAGAAAAAAGAGTGAAGGAGCAAGAGTGAACTAGTAAAAGAACTAGTAAGAGAGATAGTGGATGAGCACGAGAAAGAGAGAGAGAGAGAAGACCAGAACCACAGACTCACTTGATGAGAAGGTTAAAAATACTCATCAGACTGTATGTTCATTTGCATTTCAGACTCTTGTTTCACAAACCTTTTGCTTGAGCCATTGCACATATGCACCAGGAGCATTGGGAGATGTGACCTTGTACAGGTGCACATCATGAGTACAATTTCTTGGAATGAGGAGCTTGATTCAGTTCCCTCTGTCATGTTATGTGACAAAAAATTAATTTAATCAGTTTGTGCTGCAATCCAGAAAAACAGTTTTGAGAAGATATCACCTGGCTTTCAAGACGTAAATCATGGCACTAATTGATTACTCATACATCAGCAGCAATGGAAAAGAATGACAGAAAAAGATGCTTACAGAAGAAATTTAAACTCCTCCATGTTCCATCATCCATTAGAAATAAAGCACATTTTAAGTATGTTCCAAAGGTCAGTTTATCATGTTGCATTACAACATTACTGCATTAAATCATTAGTCTTTGCTTTTAAACAGTTTTATATGCAACTCCATGGCCTCCAGGTGGTGTTCAACCGAGCTGAACGTTGAGTAAATTGGCTCTGAGCATGTCTAAATAAGTCCCGGTCACGAAGCTTCCTATGTTACATAAAGGCTTTACAAAACAAAGCAGCAAGTGGTACACAATGACATGCTCAAACAAAATCCATTACGACAATGAATTTAAGCCACGTGTCCGAAGTTGGTGTCCTCAGTTTGGTGCAAGTGATTCATGTTGGTTTGAACATGTCGGTTGCTCTGAACCTCAATATGTTTCCTTGCCCTGCTACAGGCAAGACAGCAAGTATGTGCTCAATGCAAACCAGAGGTCACCTCTTCTAACCTTCCTTAAAAATATCTCAAACCAATAGCACCATTATGATCAGAAAGAACATCTTGTAAAGCATAGACATAGATGTTTTACACAGGAGAATAGAGTCCAATTCAACTGCAGCAGTCTTTTAATGTACACTCTTGCACCTTTCTAGACCCCCTACAATTGTTTTTTTTAGCTTCATGGGCTGGAATTTAAGTTAAGAATAAAGCCCCTAGTCCACCACAAAAGTTGACATTTTAAGGCTCGAGGGAATACCATGTCATCATGAAGACAGCAGCTCAAAAGTGAACGCGCAAAACCCAAAAAGGGTGCGTTATGAGCTCAGGTGTGAAATGTTCCTCTGCTGCTCCTGAACCATAGCGATGCAACGGAGAAACTCAATAACATGCATTCTGAGCTTACAGCATTATGGCAGAGATCACTGATATTTCATTTATCAGCTGGTGTAGAAATGAACACAGTCACTCACTGCTGGATTCAGTCTGCTAGTCTCATAAACAAAATTTATTTTTGCCAAAAAAGAAAGATCCACTGGGTTCAGGTTACTGGTTCTGGTTTGGCCCTGTGCAGATGGAGACTGTTGTCATAACAAGCAGATCCACATTTTAATCAAAATGTTAATATTTGAGGAATGGAAGTGTTACTCAACTCTAATGTCAAAAAAAGAGTACTTTGAAACAGTAAGCTCACCTCCAGAAGCATACGGTCATGAAACTATCCAGTAAACAAGGCAGCACTGATCCTCTATATTCTTGTGTATGACACTCAATATGCTGGATAAAGTAGTGGAATATAATTCAAAGTGCTTCCACTCACTGACAATAACGAACAGAAATGTGTGTGTGTGATGTCAGCCACTGCAACATACATGTATTTGACAAAAATTTTGAAGTCACCCATGTTCGTTTCTGTACTGGACAGAAAGGCTGGATAACCATTTCTTTATGAAGCTTCGTCTGTAATGGTTTCTGTGCTACTAAGAAATTGGTGGTTTTCTCTGTTAGGGAACGAATGCATGTGTTTCAGTGCGTTTGGGTATGTCTGTGCAAGATAAAGGCAAGGCAGCTGGCTGGTTGTGCGACAGTCAACTTGGAGAAGTTTGGATTCACAGATAATTAGCACATCTGACAATGTGGGGTGTTTTGGGAAGGAACCAGGCATTGTGGCTGCGAAACATTACAGGTCTGCCCACTAAACACAGTGCTGGCTCTTCCTGGGTCTGCCTGCCAAGCATGGCGCTGGCACTTTCTGGGTCTGTCCACCAAGTGTAGTACTGGCTCTTTTTGTGTTGCCCACTGAGTGTGGCACTGTCTACCTGGGTCTACCCACTTAGCTAGGTGCTGGTTCCTCTAAGGTTGGCTCATCAAGAGAGGCGCTGGCACTTCTCAGGGTAAGTTCACGGAGTGCAGTGCTGATTCTACTTGGGACGAGCACTGGGCGTGGTGCTGGCTTCTCTCAAGTCAGTCCACTGGGCGTGGTGCTGGCTTCTCTCGAGTCAGTCCACTGGGCGTGGTGCTGGCTTCTCTCGAGTCAGTC
This sequence comes from Chitala chitala, assembly GCA_025773905.1. Lineage (NCBI taxonomy): Eukaryota > Metazoa > Chordata > Actinopteri > Osteoglossiformes > Notopteridae > Chitala > Chitala chitala. The sequence continues at coordinate 11,689,941 of JABJVR010000106.1, read as the reverse complement.
CACTGGACGTGGTGCTGACTTCTCTCGAGTCAGTCCACTGGGCATGGTGCTGACTTCTCTCGAGTCAGTCCACTGGGCATGGTGCTGACTTCTCTCGAGTCAGTCCAATGAGTGCAGTGCTGGCAGGACGTTCTTTTTCCAATCCTTTCCGCCTATCCTACCTTTCCTCATATCCACTTGCACAGCACGGACATTGTTTTGTCCACAGCTTATTAACTTTATTGTTTCTGTTCCCTCTTCCACACCACTTGCATCTTCTTTGCTGTTCTGCATTTCAAGTAAGAAAGGACAACTGGCTCTTTTCAGCAGATTCTCTGCACTGGAGAACAGCAGGATGAAATACATCTCCTGACATCACTAAGACTTGGCTGCTCACAGTGCAAGGTTTCTTTTAATAACCATTTCTTGATGATGGCAGCTGTAAAAACACAAGTCTTAGGCCTACTCAGGAGAACTTTTTTCCTGTATGTGAGTAACCAGCAACTACATACCCATCATACCTATTAGAACCATTTGATACACATGCAGATGTATTTCACAGCTGCTAATACCAACTTTCAAGTCTTTAAACTGGAGAAAAGCTCTGATGACCCACACTTGTGTAAAGTCAGATTTAGATACTGGAACAATTAGAGCTTGAATACAAAATTAAGAATGCATCAAACCAAAGTACAGAACAGAGAATTTTGTATCAGGGAGATAATGATTATTCTATTATATAATTTCAGAGGGAATTTGTTTTAAAGTTTGATTTCTGACACTGGAACTGGCCAGGTGACTCTCTTGTTCATCATTTTTGAACCAAAGTTCCTTTGCAGGTTAAACTCTAAGCCACATTCCTATTCATCAGAGAAGCTGGTACGGTTCTTGTGACGGCAGATGCTGTAGGCAATATATCTGGGAGGGCACAGGCACGCAAGAGGAGTTACCGTTATTCACCAATAACAATAATGAACGTCTGGTAATGGCTTTAATCAAATGCACCTGAATCGTGCGCTGTGTTAATCACAGAAGCCCTGTTATTAGGGGGTGATGGCCGAGGAATTTAGGAGGCCTGGTTACAGAACTCAGGTCCTCATGAGGTCAGGGCCGTTAATGCATTTCTTCTCATTCTTCTCATACAGTCGTGGCCTGAACATCCCTGGATGTGTTCTCACAGCAGGCCAGTCTGGTCAGATGACAGGGATGCATTTCTTGCGGTATAAATCCTGGGATGGCCTATGTTTGTGGTCGCTTTCTCAGTCTTGTCTTGGCTTTACATCCCAGACACCAAAGCTGCCAGTCTACCCCGAGCCCACAGATTCCCAGCCCAATGGGAATGTGCTCTAGCTTCACCTACGACTTCATCTGTGCCTGTCCCTCGTCAAGCCCAGCTGGAGCCGGCACAGTCTGGTCCAAAAGGATCAGGCTGTTGGCCAGAACAATCCAAAGTTTTAGCTGAGGCTGATCCACAACTCACTTTCTTCATTTACTACAGAGATCCTTTTGTCCAAAAAACTCCACACTGAAAAATTTTCCCAGTCACTTAAAATGAATTGAGCTCTGGTTACTTGATATACAGTGTAAACACTGAAAGTCAATACCAGTGATAAGTCCTTATGTTTCTTCCAACAGGCGTGTATTTTGCCTCATCAGGCTATTATATAATGCAGAGTTTAGAAATAGCACTGCTGCTCCATAAATAACAAATGACAGGTCCTAAAAGACAAGTGTTCGCTGGGCTACCCTAACCTTTGGCATACATAGGGTTGTTATCTACAGAATATTTACCTGTCCAAAGAGACTAAAGCTGTCCACAGGGAAATAAGGTTTTTTTTTACCCTGTAGGGAAGCCTTCCTTCTCCAGAATTATTTCCTTCTCCCCCCCACTGTGCACTCCTTCTTAGGACACCCATGCAAAGCACTCATCCAGACCATGGATAATTTCAGTTCTCCAGCGTTTTAATTCAGTTACCTAATTAAATTTTCCCAAAGTTGGTAAGAAGCAATGTGAGTTTGGACAAGCACAACAAATCTAGATCCCAGAAACTGAGATTTGAAGCAGATCAACCATGGAGTATCTTATACCAAGAGGAGGAGAGTGACCCAACAGCTACCAAAGGTTGTGCAAAGCAGTAACATTATTTTTAAATTACTTTTTAAAATCCCTTATCAGTCCCACAATGGGGAAATGTGTTCTCTGCGTTTAACCCATCCCCAGGGGGAGCAGCCATTATTCAGCACCCAGAGAGCTAGTGCTGACTGTCTTGCTCAGGGATACACCAGGTGCCTGGGGTGGGATTTAGGAGGCTTCTGCATGCCAGCCTGATGTTCTACCCATTCAGCCACCAGGTCGCTACACCAAGTTCAAAGTCAAGGTACACATATGGAGGTTCTGAATGTCATTTGTACAAAATGCGGATGGGGAGGTTTGGATGACCAAATGTATGGAAATACAAGTGAGCTACTGCTGCTTCTCACAGAAAAGTCTGCAAGATCATTATAATTTTGTGCTTTAGTACTTAGAACCTAACAAACATGCTTCTTCTGTTCTTGAAAATGAAGGCTCAGCTTCCCATAAAGTGAACAATAGGACAGGTTTACTCTGGAGTAACAATGACTGCGTAACTGCTGGCTTTACACACAAAATGTGATCAAAATCCTGATGTCTATTGCAGAGCAGCAATGTTTCCTCAGAATCAGTGACATTTCAAAAAGGTGAAATTAAGAAAATAAAGCTTCCAGAAAGAAAGGCCTGATTGCTTCACATCAAGTCAACTCAATTCATTCATTCATCTGCTATGTCGCTTATTCCTGGTGAGGGTCCTGGGGAAGCCTGGAGCCCATCCCAGAACACATAGGGCACAGGGCAGGAGACACCCAGGGCGGGGCGCCAACCCACCACAGGGCGCACTCAACTCAATTCAGTTCAGTTCAATTAATTTTTATATAGTGCCTTTTACAATGAGGTGCCTCAAAGTGCTTTACACTGTAAGACCAGCAGGAGCATGCAGGTCCACGACTGCGCCATGCAAACGACAAGCCCAACTGACAGGCTAAGTAAGTGACAAGTAAATAATATTCACAAGAGTGCTCCTTCAAAGGAGGAGGCCTCCAATATTTGCACATGACATCTGGCTTGTGGTTCTTCATTGGCAGGCCAGATGACAACATGCCAGTTTTCAGGAAGTTCCTCAGCATTTTCCTTCCTCGATGATTTAAAACACTCAGCAGTCTCATCAACACTCTTCAGAATGTATTTTCCAAGCACTTGGATGACATATAGTTGAGGGTGAAGCAAGCAGCCCCATCCAGAGGGCCGTGTTCCCATGAACTTGTGCCTGCGCACACACAAACCTGAGCTGGCTGTGAGTGCTGCGGCTCTGCTCCGGTGTTTTGGGTCGCTTTTGAGACAAAGAAGCACCTCCGTTCAGGGCACTGCCACACCATGCCAGCTCCTGTGGTTTTACCACCAACAGAAGATAACCAAAATAAAATTCTTCCTGACCGTCGGGAGGGTGGGCCGGGCGGAAAATGAGAATTACATGCAGGAAAGCCACGGAGAATGTCTGAAGGCTCAAATTGTCGGTGCTGCTGCCCACCATCAGAGCATGTGACCTACCGCCACTCCCCCCCAAGATCCTCGGAGCAAGCAGAGGCAGTGAGCTTGAAATGAAAAGCACACAACGTCTTGCTGGTCCAGGTGAAACTGGCCAGACTAGCCTTTTCTGGTCGAGAGAAGAAACACTTGTGCTTATCAAAATATCAGAACAAAAAGCAGCAAATAGGGGCTATCCTGAAAACGCCATTAGCTGAACATACCAAAACTTTCGTAGAACCAAGTTCCCACGAGTTTGGTACCACATTGGAAGTCACCAACTGGCTCCCAGGTGGTGGGGGTGGCACTTCCTCATATCTTCTGGAAGAGCCAAAATTTAAAATTGAGGACTAGTGACAGCCTTGTGAAGTGCACTGCACCCACTCTGGAACCTTCTGAACTACTACATGCATCAAAAATCATGATTGCTAAAATGCAGACAACAAACAGAAGCAGAAGAGGGGGCAAAAAATTAGTATATAAATCTAGACCATGAGGACTTCTTGGACAAATGATTTAGGTGAATTCTGCGTCTGCTTCTCGTCAGGTTCCTGGTCACTTTTCATCGATGTCACCATCTGTCGGAGCTTCTGGAGGTCATGCATCAAACCCCTGTGCTGCGCCGTGCCTTCCAGCTGGAGCTCAGATGAATTAAGTGTTTTGAGACATGACGGCAGACGCTGCTAACAACGCCAGCCCATTCTTCAGTTCTCACGATGAGCTCTGTTCAAAAAGTGTTGGACAGTAAAAGTTCCACCTGCTCCATCATTTGGATAACAACTCAGTACCGCCTATGGAGACGTTCACATTGACAAAGCAGGTGGTGCTCAGGATATGAGCTCATGGCTTATAAATGACCCCACACAGACGTCTCCTGCAGTTATAGGGACAGTGCCAGTGTAGTGCTGTTGTAGTTTCTGTTCTGCTGGGACATCTTAAACAAACATCTTAAAACGGCAAAACAGCCGGTCTCTTCTAGGATTATGCACCCCACTGCTGGCCTCAAAAAGGAAAGGGTAAAGGAGAAGCTGCAGTTTCTAATTAAATACATTAAACATGCATTTTCCCCTACAACTGAGCAAATATGTCAATGAACAGGGCAAACATTCTCAAAAACTAGTTTTTCCCAAAGTGCCCCAAAAACGTAGAGGTAGCTAATAGATAACATAAAAGAAGTCGCTGATTAACTAAAGAATTGTTTTTGGAAACAATTTCACCAGTGTTGACAGAAACTTCACAAAATGAAACCTCTGCACTATCCCAAAACTGCATTTGGATCATGTAATCAACACAGCTGTAATATTTACATTAACTAAGGGGGTCCCATATTACTTTATAAACCACTGCAGACATCAGGTACAGTAACTTGCAGACATTAACTGTCATGTTCCATCCAGAGGGCAAGCCCAGATTCAAGGTTTCATCTCAGCAATGCCGCAAACACAGCAATACTGGGGACCAGGGACAGCCAAGTAGAGAAATGTCGAGTTTGCAAGAGGAAAGCAGGAGAACCAGGAGCCAAGAGCTGTGGCCATCGCAGGAGAGTGCCAGGGGGCAAAGGGACAGTCCTGCTGATGGAGAAGTGGGATCATTACATCACATCATTACAGCAGGATGCTGAACAACAACGCTGAACAGAGTGCAGTCTAAAAAAGGCTTCCTATTTTAAGTTCACTTTCACAAAGCTCACCCATAATCACAGCACTGTTTTCTGTGGACACCAGCCAAGGATTCAATGTTTTTTTTTAATGCCTCTGAGGGGAGGACAGATTTTGCATACTTACTCATCTGTGTGTCAGGGTGCAATAAACAACAAAAGAAGATTAGGCAAATGGCTTTCAATAAGTGCAGAAGCAAAATACAACAGGGGCGGTTTTCCTGGGCAGTTCTATATGCATCCTGCATGCACACACACGGGCATGCACGCACGCAAGGCTGGCCAACAGAAAATGTTGCCAAACGAATTGTTGCCAAAAGAATTTATTATAAATAATACACAGAGATAATGGCAGCTAAGAAAAGCTCAGCAGTAAGGCCCTTACTGACTGCAGTATTTCCACAGTAGGAAAAGAAAATGTGGCAGTTTTTGGTAGTGCCACGGTTTGTTTCCATAGGAGTGCGGTATTTACTTGAATGAAATAAAACCGCTACGCTAGTATGAGCCGGTTTCTACACATTTGTAAGATGAGAGTAGATCTAAATATTTTGCATGAAATCACAAGGTTTATTTACTAAAAGAACACGTATGAAACCACTAACTTCATTAGTCATCAGCTACATCACAGATTTTACTTTACAGGTTTGCTTTACTGGTACCACACTGGAAGTGTGTGTGTGTGTGTGTGTGTGTGAGATGGCGTGCAGGGATGTGTGTGAGTGTGAGAATGCAACATGATGAACATGTGTCTGCTGAAGGTCTAGAAGAGTGTCCCTGAAAGACGGGCAGCCTTCCTCTTCATCCCCTGGCTTTCTTCAAAAGTTTCTGAAACAGAAGTCAGACAAACACAAAAATAATTATAAAGAATTTACCCCCCTTCGCCTCAACATTAAAGCATCCTGGTTTGTCATCCACATCTGTCATTGCCACTCTTCATCTTCCTCATGCATTGCTTCTTCCTGTTGTCTTGTTTAATGATCCTCTCTCTACCTGCTCAGAGGGGTTCATTCACGCCCACTGAGGCAAGGAGGGGGGAGTATGTCCACAGCACCCATGTCAGACCCGGAGAGCCCTTTTGGGCTCTCTCTCCTCGACAGACGCACCAGCATGAGGCCTCCAGAGCTCTGTTCTGAATTACCTTTTAATCAAATAAGCTTCCTTCGTTATAAAATAAACTCTGTGTTCGTTTCAACGAGCCGGATGTCTGCTTAGTGTTATCATGGCTTATTTATATTTGAAGTATCACACTGTTTAAATCTTTACAGCTCAAGACCCCTGTTCCAGTTGACATCAGCTACCAAATGCTGCATGAGTACGTGTGTGCGTGTTTGTGTGTGTCAGAGCTGCCAAGCATAAGTATGAGTGTTTGTCAGCTATAACAGGGATGAAAGTGCCCCAAAATTATAAAAAACTGAAAACGATAACCGAATTTTTTAGGTGTCAAGTTCTAGTGGGGGGGGAAGCAGTATAATGTTAAATGCTCGGGGGAGGACAGGGTTATGTAGTTTTGTTGAGTAGGGTAGTCGGATTTGATTTATGGCACTACTATTGAATTGTTTTTTTACTGACAAAACAAGACATTATAAAATGATATATATATATATATATATATATAAAGACACACACACACACCTAACAATAGATGAACAATTTATTTTGGTTGAAAGAAAAAGAATAAGCAATCAAGAAACTCAGATGTAGTATAATGCAGGAACAAGATGTGCTTTACAGTATATAAAATTAAAAATTTCTTCTGATTACGCATACTTACATAATTTGTATGCACCTTCATTTTAAATGTCAGTTTATTTTTTCAATTTGGCTGTCTTTCTTTTTGGGAACTTCTGAACCTTTGTACATACGTACAAATAGTCTGTCGCATAATTAACAAAATATAGAGAATGGTATATAATATAGAGAAGACCCCTGCTTGCTTGCCTCGCTCCCAGCTCCTCTCACACCACTTTTACCATTTCTCCCCTCGGCCAGTGGCATCAGACAATGCCGAGGGCTGAGGGTCTGGCCTCATACCTTTATGTGCAGGTCATGGTCCACTTTTGTTAAAGGTCCGTTTACAGTTTTACAAAATAACCCACTTTTGGTCACATTCCCATTCTCTCAAGTTCCCACCCCCCAAACTTAAACCTTTATAATCTCAAACAGCCTAGGCGGAGAAGAAAAAAGCGGTAATCCACCAAAAATGGTCACTCCTGGCTATATGTAACTGAATGGATGCAAATCAAATCTGATAAGTTAGCTAACAGCCAATGTGTATGTGTGTGTGTGTACAAGCAAAAGAGAAAGTAAGAGACTACCATTAGCAGATAATGACTGATAAACAGAGGCAAGGACAACAGCAGCTGGAAATGTAGCATTAAATTGTGCAAGTGGCAAAGTAAAAAGGAGACAGTCTGGCACCTCGGAAAGCTTAAGACATCCAAAACATCACTGTTCCAAATGACAGAGGGCTGTGACTGTGTGGGGGGAGAACAAATGTCATAATCACAGACAGTCCTTGGGCCATGCAGCAGTTGTCCACATTAACGTTAGCTGCAGCAGACCTGCCTGCAAGACAACCTTCTAGTTACGTACTCCTGGTGACATGCTTCTGTATGACCATCTACAGTAAACATATTTAACACATGACCAGTCCTGTGTCTTTCCCTTTAGCTCATGTTCTCCAAACAAAAACATCTATTTGCATGGGGGGCCAAATACATTCTGGTCAGAAGCTCCAGAAGTGTATATGTGTGAACCCCACCTTGCCTCTCTCACACACACACACACACACACACACACACACAAGCCTGTGTCAGTGACAAAGGATTGGTGTGGAGTAAAGGCATGGGGAGCAGAGGGCATGGGTGTCAGTGTTCCACAGTCAGTCCATCTGATGGAAAAGCAAACCGATTAAATACATATACACAGACACAAGACCCCCTGACCGGAAGCACACCACTGTTCAAGGGGACACATTCCTAGACCCTGAGATCAGGGGAACAGCAAGCGTGATAATGATTTTTAAAGCCCCTGGTGTTAAAAGCTGATGAATGGCTCTTCAGCAATGCTGCACAGCTCAGATAAGAACCTGCTATGACGATGTAGTATGGGTAATTATGGGGGCGGGACAAAAAGGACAGTAAATGAGAGCGAAACAGTTGGGCAAGTTGCAGAATTGCCAAACAACACTAAAACACAAAAGACTGTAGACAATACTGTCAGTATTCGCAGGTCTGTGTGTGGTCATGTGAGAGCCCAACGGACTGTAACTGTAATAATGTAAATGGAGTAAGCGTGACAAAGAAGTAGAGCCCCTCAGCTTCAGCTGGCCCACTCTGCGGTTACCTTATACATAGCCTGGATGTGATGAGGTCTGATGGTGGCTGTCTTCTCCTCAAAGGCTTTGATCCTTGACTCCTCGGCCAATTGACGTAGGAAGAGCAAGACGCTCAACTCCACCTGCCCAGAGGAAGATGCCCATAATCCACCCAGTCACAGGAAAAGACATCACTGCACACCTTCTCTAAGGCAACCATTCTTCACATCACTTTGTGCCATCTGTCCATTTCAGCAGCTCAGAGGCTAAAGCGTTTCTTCACATCTGGCCGCTGAACAGTGAGTAGGACATACAAACACATTTCCAGAAAAGGACCTTAACTCCTATAGAACATAAAACCGTTTGATCTCAACAAACAGGGGGTAATGACTTGTTGTCCTCATCCAACTCGTCCAGACATCAAGACTGCAAAATCCCTAACTACAGACTTTGTCATTACCATTTGACCTGCCCATGAACCAGCAGAGGCATTACTCATTTTTCTGAACGTGCTATTCAGTGCTCTCAAGTATCAATGGCTTTTCTTTGATTAAAAAGCAACTGTATGCAAAAGAGTGGCTGGCTTCATTGTGGCTGACCATGCATTGTCGGTTGCATTGTTTATCCTATGCATCAGTGCCTGTGAACTACCCCAACACCATGATAAACTTTTCAATTGACACAGAATCTGCTTTTATGAAGATTCTACTGTAATTCGGTGTGCAATAAATATAAAAAATAATTGATGTATAACTATCACCTGCCAAAAGCGATTGTAGCGCCCATTAGATTAAATCGTTTTCTTCCTCTGACTGGAACATTATTGGCGGTATGGAGCATGCCCTGACGGCACACTACTCATAGTACAATCAGCCAGCTTTTATCAGCTGGCATGCTGATGGCTCACTCCTCCAATACAGTCTGCCTTCTTCCTTTATCTGGCACGTCCATGGTGGTGTTACCTCTTATTACCTTATGGTTAAGCAAAGTCATAATATCCTAATACTGTACATGTTTTGACATATTTAGAAAAACAAGGTAATTGTCTAGTCTAAGATAATTTTTTCCTCCGGGCCAGTTTCTATTTTGTAAACAAACAACCTTAAGCAGCACTGGAAGTAACGAGGGCGCCCAACTGTGGAACCAGACTGGTGATAAACGGTCAGTAGATTTGTCCTTTCTTTCCATGTCTGTGACCTTGGAGCCAGAGACCCAGGAACTGGGTGCTGGAGTGATGGTGTGGGAGGGGGATCTACCCCAGACACATCCAAGGCTTCCAACACAGGATGCAGTTGATTATTTTTATGCTCAATCAACCATCAAACACTGTGCAGGCCTTCCGAGTTTAGCAGCGGAACAAAGCAGATGCTGTGAGAGCACGGGCCACGGGGGCCTCACCACCGTAAACAGACAAGCTGGACGCCTGGGCTTGGCTCGGCTCGGATCAGCGCAACTGGACCCAATAAGGTCCTGACACAAGCACTAACCAGCCCTGGAACACCTAAACAACACGCACAACAAGATATTCCCAGCCTTGAAAATCTGTATGTCTTTCAAAATGATGTGGAACTTTAAGATTTCCTAAATCACTAGACTTTTCCCAAAAGGCAGCAAATACAGCACAAACCTGACATTACTCTGCCCAAGATATGAAATGATGGCTAAAACTACTGAGAAAGAAAACTACAAAATCTTTTTAGTAAAAAATAAATAAATCCAACTGGTAAAACACAGTATTTTGAGCAGACATTAATGTACAGTTTTGGCAGATGGAGTTTCCATTCTCATCTCTAACAGCTCAGTTAGACCACTAAGGAGCATGCTGTCCACTTGTTTTACCAAACCCCAGTACCCCCCCAAAACTGAGTCCCATAAAGGTGTCTCAGCTCTGTGGTGCTTAAACTACTTCTCATTAACAAAAGGCCATCAGTTACACCTCAACTGGTGTGTGTCTCTCCCTCTCACACACACACACACACAACTCTGCCATGTAAAATCTTACATATTCTGAACTTGACTGTAGAGATATTTGTCTACACATCAACATGAACAAATAAAAGGTTTATAAAGCATGCACTTAAAGCACCCTAACAGGGTTCCATGTTGCTTCTGTGGCCCAGAGTGTTCGGCGTGGCTGGACAAGTTTGGGATTCTGAATCTATGCATACTGTAATGTACGTACAAAAAAGAGGGGCAAGAAAACTGTTAGCCTTCTGAACATCTACTCACAGACATCAAGATGACCTTCACTTTGACAAATCCACATGCAAGGCAATCCTAAGACTCAAGTTCTGCATCAAAATCTCAACATCATGTGTTCAGAGAATGACTTGCTTTACCTATTAGTCATTTCAAAAGTTCTGTTCATTAGTACAAACGGTTATATGAAATAGATATGTTAGCAGAAACTATCACAGTTAAAGTGGCTCCACAATCCTGTTAAAGAATCTGTATGTAGCTACTGGTACTTGAGTTTTAGCCTCTACTTAACCAGCACCATGCCAATTTACTGTGCAAATTAGTACCGGAGTGGTACTTGTATGATGCTTGTGACCCTGCAGTATATATATTTCAGTAATACATCAATTAATCCATTCTCCACTCCACAAGGCACCTGAGGTTCCCACATCGACAACATTTCAAGAAGACAGCTGCACGTTCCAGTAAGACTATGAGGTAGCCAAATGCACAATGCAATTAGCAGAAATTACTCACCAAAGGAGAAAAGCAGAACATGTTGTGACATTTTCCCTGACCACTATACAGCGGATGCAACAATAGTCCAATTATTTTCATCATTACTGAACTACCCACAATCCAATGGTTTACGCATACAATCACTCAGGAAAGGGGCTGTTGGACAGTCAACATCAGCCACATCCTAGTGGTTCAGTCATAAAACAGAAGACAGCAGCCCACGCTGCTTTGATGGTGAAAGTGGTTTGTGCGTGGGAGTATGCGCGTGTGTCTATTCCCATGGGATCATAAAAGACCACTGCTTTGGACTGGTTTCAGTGTAAAAGGTGCAATTTAACCATGAGGCACAAAGTACTTCAGCTCCAATTATGACTCAGACTTCAGTCAGAAGTCATAATTGTTTTAGCAGGTTCTGAAATGAGCCCTCACACAAGGCAAGAACATAAATCTGGGTTAGAACAGCAAACATAAACTCAATTCACCTACTTTGTTGTTAAAAATAAGTTAAAACTCAATTTTTTCCGTAACGATTGTGGTTCAGACGTGCATAAACGGAACCTACTTTCTCAGTTCATATAAAACGCGTAAACAGTTTCCACATAGCTGTTCAAGAACGCTTTCACTGGGTACATTATCGAAATCTTTAATGGAGTTTGTAACTGAAAACGTTTTCCCCCCCCTCATTTGTTACTTTAACCACCTGATGACAGCCGTAGCTAGGCTAGTTTAACAAGTCAACTGAAACATTTTCCTTAGCACCCATTGTAAGACTAGAGGAAAGGTCCGCTTAGTCGTCTGCGTTCTTTCTGCTTTCAGACCTGACCCTCACATTTCTCACAAACACGTGTACTGCGTGCGCACAACAAACGATTACTTTATATACTTTGCGTTATGCAACAGAAACAGTTGCTCTTATGTTACAAACATCCAAACATGCAATATTTCGTAAATGGAAAACAGACGGATATGCAGTTACACTGGAACTGGCGGACATGGTGGAAAAAATACAGAAAAGTACTGGAAACAGCTGTTTACACGTTTTGGAAGATCAGGCCTCTTGTCATCAAGCATTTTAAATGGAACAACTGTTTGGAATCTATGCCGTTTTAGACTAATATTTATTCTGAATAAAACAGAGATAATTGCTACAAGAGGAAAGGGATCTGTGCTTTAAAAAAAAAAAAAAAAAGTCAGACCTATTCGACTCAATCAAGTGAGCCTCTTACTGAAATCAAACTTATGCTGGCAAAACCAAAACGACTGGATATTTCGTGTAAAACTAATAACACAATCAGATTTACGTACTCCAAAATGCATAAATAAGTTATCTAAATTTAAATATCTGTCAAATCACATTCTGCCTGTTTCAGTAGAATATCTTGTTTAGAAATCCAATTTACTGTAGCTACGAATTTGGTACGAATGTCGTGGTTTACAAATATTGTCATAGCTGAACGTTATTCGGTAATAAAATTATAGTTGCGTGCAAGATCTGTATACTTTTATGAATTTGCAAATTTAAACTGTGCGCATGTGTTATAGCTATATCCTCAGGAAACCTAACTACATCTATAAAGGAGAATTACAAGTAAACGGCTATTTTAAAAATTTCCATACTGCATATTAAAAAGTCTCGAAAAGTTAAACATCTTGTATGCACATTAGTCAGAATATCTGACACTGTGCTGGTTTGTATTCAGTTACATGTACCATGGCCAAACCTGTGCGCCGAATTTTATATTTATTAATTAAGCAGTAGCCTCTGTCCAAAGCGACTTACAAATGAATAATAGTACAGGAGCATATTAACCTTTTCATGCGTGAATTATTATAAAAGCCACAGCAATGTATTTTTTCTCAGTTATTTTATTACTCTTCGGGCATGAAAAGGAAAAAACTACTTAATTTTGAACATGCATTTTCAAGAAGTTCTTCACATGTCCACTCTGGTGGACTGCATGCGTTTGAGTTTTTAAAACAGCTTTTAAATAGCTGTCTACTGTACTGACCACTATTCATGAAAGGGTTAAAAACGAGGATAAACAATATCTGAAAATCCAGATAACTGTAAGGTGTTGTCCTATAGTCAAAAATACACAAGATTCAGTTATGCAAGCTACAGTCCAAATCACCTAAAAACTCAAATTAAAAAAAAAAAAAAATTAAAAAATTATTTCTTGCAGATTCTTGGATATGTTGGATGACAACAGTAGCCATTTAGAAATATGCAATATACATTTAAACTCGCTTAACATCGTCATATCTGAAAGACTAGCACAGTCTAATTCAAAATAGGCAGAAGATGCATAACAGTTCCATCTCGACATTTGTACAAATGAAGCTATAAATGTTGACTGGCGTATCACATCCAGGTGTGCCATGTTTATCAATGCAACGTATGAGCACCCAGAACTGAGACTCGCAAGAAAAGTTAAAACGTTATAAATTATAATAAAATCTTTATCTGTATCTTTTGATACATGTAGATTAGGCAGATTAAAACTAGTCAACGACATGGTTAAACAACCCATGACTAACCCATGTTTGTGTGGGTAATCCGTGACGAATCAACATTCAGAAATACAAAATGTTTCAAACGTTAAAAAAAAACCTCACCAATAGATCAGCGTTTCTACCGACTCTGAAATCTACTTTCTTCTTCATAAGAGATTTCAGGTTACTTCTCGGCGCTTTCTTTAACATTTTGTAAACAACACCGTGCTGTCACGCAGTTTCTCTTTTCAATCTCCCGCTACTTTCACTTCCGTCCCTTTCTAATGACGCATTGGGCCGCTTTAGCGCTCACACAGCTGTCAGCGCATGCTTGCGGATTCTACACTCGGTAAATACATCACTTCGTTCTGCTTTTGTCGAGCAGTTCTGTTGAAGTCGTTTTAGAAAAGTTGTAGGTACGGAACAAACGCAGTGCAAAAACATTTTATGGAGCAAAAACAAAATTAAGCGTAATATCCATAATATTATAAAATGCGATATTATATGAATTTGCATATACTCTTGATTTATCTTAATTTTACCTAAGCGTAGAATACTGTATCAAAACACAATTAAACACCGTGCAATGCTCAGATTTTAGAATAATAAACCCGTGGCAACCCATATACATATACAGTTAGGCTACTCCAGAATTGACATAATGAATTTAGGTAACGGGCGTTTACCATATAACCTCGATACACCGAAATACATGTAATGTGTTCTAGCCTGTTCAGGTTGAGTGAATGTTTCACAGGGAGACACAACGTTTTATTTTAAGCGTTGATGTTGTTGTTTGGTATATTGATATAATTGCTTTTTTACCCCGCTGGTATGACTCGGTTGACTATTAATTTAATAGTCAGTTAATATTAATTTGATATTAACGACATAATATTTGCAAAATATGGTGACGTCTGAAACAGAATGCATAAAATCTGGAAAAACGTTTGAGTGCAAGTAATCGGGTGAGCCTGGAATTAATAACACTGTACTGTAGCGGTGGGTGCTAGCCATTACACAGATGCGGAAGCGGGGTAACCAAGCCTTTATTGAACTTGTCCTAACAAGAGACTTGGGCAAATTGCAGGAGAACAATCACCCGCATACGCATACACACCGAGGATTTGGGGCCAAGAGTCTACATTCATACGCCTAAATACACTTGGGGTGGAACACAACTATTTTTACAAAGATTGCCGGGAAGGTGCATAATCGCCCTTCCTGTCCATTGGTCACAGCACCGGCGTAACACAGCCCCCTCTCCGGCAGTTGACCATTGCAGCGACTCATCGACCCACCACACCGCCCTAGTCCATCACATAGTACAACAGGTGTGGTGGGAGGTGCCAGTGCTTGTGACAAAGCCTCCGGGGAGGCAAACAGTTCAGCCTTGGTGAGGGCGGCCCTGCTAGAGGCTCGTCCGTAGTGGTTTGTGGAGCTCTGAGGTGGTATGGGGCTAACCTGTCTCTGTGTACAATCACTACATGATCCCCAGGGCCCACGTGCACCTTGTACACTACATCCTCCACTCTGTCCAGCACCAGATACGGTCCCTGCCACGATCCCGTGAGCTTCGGGCACAGCCCCCTTTGGTGGCATGGGTTATACAGCCATATCTGGTCACTTGGCTTGAGAGGTCCACCACAGCAAAAGGTGTCGTAGGCCCTCTTCTGCTGTAGTCCTGCTGTGGACGAGTGTCCACCAGGTTAGCTGGTGTGTGTTGTCCATACGCCACCGTAGCCCGCGAACGTACTCTGGAGCTGACACTGGATCAGAGCTGGGAGCACAGCCGAACAACAGCTCCACTGGCGTGCGTAGCTCCTTACCCAACATCAGCATTGCCGGAGTATAGCCCGTGGACTCCTGGGCTGCAGTCCTGTAGGCCCACAGGATTGTGGGGAGATATTGATCCCAGTCCCGCTGGTGCTGGCTGGTCAGGATGGTTAGCTGCGCGATCAGGGCACAGTTAAACCGCTCAACTAGACCGTTGCTCTGGGGCTGGAGTGGTGTGGTCTGGGTCTTTTTATTCCCAACAGCTGACACACTTCCAGCGTCACGGCTGACTTGAAGTTGCGCCCCTGGTCACTGTGTAGCTCCATGGGCGCCTCAAACGCTAAACAGGATCCCTGCCAGCACTCTCTCTATCACCCGCTCGAAGGTGGCCGGGGTATTGCACAGTCCAAAGGGGAACTGCATGGCAGGTGGGATGTTTCTTGGGTTGAGGTGCTAGGGCAGTGGCCAAGAGGATGATGGTATTTTCCAGGCGCAGTGTGTGCCTCTGTAA
>JABJVR010000106.1:11645938-11673814 GCA_025773905.1 Chitala chitala | reverse complement strand
ATCCAGGATGGCATTGTGTTTGACGAGGAGGTCCATCCCCAAGATTCACTTGTCTCGGATGGGGGCTATCCAGAACTGGGGCTGGAGTGGTGTGCCTCTGTAAATCCAGGATGGCATTGTGTTTGACGAGGAGGTCCATCCCCAAGATTCACTTGTCTCGGATGGGGGCTATCCAGAACTTGTGCACGATGGATGCTACTCCCAGAAGCACACACATGCATCTGTTCCCGCAATGGTCTCTTCAGTCCAGCTGTTAGCCCCAGCTACAAGCTCCAGCTGGACCTTGTATGGGTCCCAAGGCTGCTTGCTGTTGTCTTTGGGGAGCTTGACCGTGCCGGTGGCATGTCTGTGGTTGGTCTCCCCTCGGAGCAGCACACCCTGGGCGCGCTCAGCCAGCACAGTCTCCACTTCGCTGGTCGGCACTCGCCACTTCCTGGGGCTTGGGATCCTGTTTAGCGCTACCACCTCCTCATCCACAGCTAGCTGTAGCCGCTGAATCTCCATCTGGAGGGCTCGTGTGCCCATCCCACTCCTGAGACCACTGTAGCTGTCTGTGCTAGCTACTACACAGACATGGTGTAACCAAGCCTTTATTGAACCTGTCCTAACACTGGGGCACATCATATGAGAACAATCACCTGCACACACACCAAGAGTTGTATACATTCATATGCCCAAACACACCAAGGATGGAACACAACTATTTTACAAAGATTGCCAGGAAGGTGCATAATTGCCCTTCACGGCTGCTGTACATTGTTTCCAGCACCGGCATTACAGTACATAAATACACCTTGTAGTGCTATGTAATTAAGTTGCATTAGTCATTTTCATATTCACATTTGTGAATCTACAGCAAGAAACAAGTCTGAACAGTCATAAACATTCACAAATGGAGGAATCCACAAATGTGAGGAGACATACGAATGGGCGCGACAGAATCCACAAATGTAAAAGGGTGTTCACAAATACATTATATGCACAAATTTAGTATTTATATATGGAATACTGTGCGTGCATTTGTGAATGTATGTATATTTGTATACACTTTGTCACATTTATTTTTTGGATTTTCTTTTACGTATTTGCGATACTGCATATTTGTGGATTTAACATTTATATTTTTGTAACGTTTTGATACTTTTGGCTTTGTACAGAAGAGCCACAAGCAAATGCTCTTCACAATATACACTTAAAAAAGACATCAGTCAGAGGCGGTGGGTGGTTTTAAGTTCAATTAGTCCTTTTCACATTCACAGAAATCGCTTTGCCCACATTTGTGAATCTACAGCATGGAACAGTCCGAAAAGTTTTAAAAAGTCACGAAAATGCAGACGAATCCACAAAATGTGTCTAAATAACATTCAAATGCACGTAAACCAACGTATGCAACACAAAGTTCACGAATACAAGCGAGAGAATTTACAAAGATATAACGACATTGACAAATGTATTCTGATCAAAAATTGTCTTTATTTGTGGAATATGTTTCAAGCATTTGTGAAGTTATGTATTTTTGTGTGTATTGCGTTACATTTGTTTATGGATTGTTGTATGCATTTCTGACTCTGGGTGTATTTGTGGCTTTTACATTTAAGTATGTACAACTTTTTGATATTTTTATCTTTATACATTGGAGCAAAGAGCGTAACAGATATGCCACTGGAAAGATACTATTACCGTCTTCTGAAAATGATGAGAATGTAACCCCTGAGGTAGTATTGTGTTTGACTCAGTGAAGTCTGGCTGATTCAGTAAAGTTCCACTTCTTTTGGATGGCCTCTCTATGGAGGCTGAGAGTGTTATTTTGACATGTGGGCATCTGGCAATTCTAGACTATTTAACCTTGGGAGGCCAGGCTGGGTTCTGTTAAAGCGGGCAGTTACATTAATCATTATTTTTTAAATATTAAGACATTTTACTTTCCTTGCATGCACTGCCAAAAGACAAAAATGCTCGTAATTAGTCAGCATTTTATTTACAGTCTCTTTCACTTACATTTTAAATGAATGATGTGATAATGCCTTATGAGTTCCGCTTATAAATCATATAAACTTTTTAGTTCTGCTCACTTTACTCTCTTGTGATGGCTTGTAAATCACAATTCAGTATGTCATAAAGAGGAGCAAAGCTTCTTGCCATAGGGACACTAGCTAGCCCTGGGCATCCTGTACAGCCACCCATTTTGTCATCCCAGGATCTTCATACAGTTTTACCTAGGCTTGACCCTGTAGAAGTCACACCTTCCAAATAAAGCAACTGCAGAACTGTCTCCCAAGAGATAATGTCTCACACAATAATACATTCCTGTCCAGACAGTCTATCCTGCTTCCACGTAGCTAACACCATATCTCAATAAATAAAAGGATTGTTATTACCAGGAAATTGAAATGACCTAACTCTAGAATGTAAATGTAAACAATCATAAACAATTTCACATTATATAATATTACAACTAAAATATCCAATAAGAACATTCAACTAAACAGGGCCTGGTTAAGCTGCATACTTCACCTGCAATTTTTTAAATAAATCAGTTTTATGAATTCTTGGGCTCAAATTTAAAATTAATTTTCTTCTTCCAATGTTATCATTCATATTACGTCTACTGAATGCAGCATTGCCAGGGAGAACTTATCTCTTCATTTAGAGCGAATCAAATCGACATTGAAGTGTATTCACAAAATTAAAGCATTACCCAAATCCTATCTAATGTATAAAAAATTGTGTACTTCGAAAAAAACAAAGCGGCAATTCTTTTAAAACTAATGGTGCATTCATTTGGAAAGGGGCAGTAAATTATGTTTAATATAGTTTTATGCTCCCTAACATGAATACGTAAAACATCTGCAATGCATTTGCAAAGCCTTTTCAGAATTAAAAATAAATTAATACCTAATATGGATCTGTAATCCAGCCAGACCTCTTAGGTCAATATTAATGGAAAAAGCATCACGGCTTCTTTTTATTTTGGCATTTGGCAGGACTTTCTATGAAAAAGTGCAGCCTCCGGTCTTATACATCAAATTTAACAATAAAACTATCAGTTCTGCAGGTTTTTCCTACCTCGGTTTTACATTTTAAGTGCAAATGTATCTGAGTGTAGTGGAAATATCAAGTGCATATCCATGTGACCAAGTTCACTGAGGCGTGCAAATGCTTCAATAATTTCCTATTAAGCCTATTAGATATTGAAACAAACCATAAAAACAACTCAAAATACAGGTTTGTAAAAAAATCATGTTGATTGACTGACTGATGCGTTGCTACCAGTTTTGTTAATGACAAACACATCTTTTTGTGGTATTTAACGGTCCAGTTCAGGCATATACAGACATTGTTTGTTAGTTACATCACGTATACGCTTCCGCTAGTGTGTAGTAAGTGTGGTAGAAGGACTTTATTGTGAGGTAACACTTTGAGGTTTTGTTCTTTGTGTTTCATGTGGGTGGATGGTTTATAGGCCGACAGAAATGGGAGACCTGCCCTGTAATGAACGCAAATTAAAACTGCACATGGCATCACATATTTTAACTGAAAGGTTGTGGAAATATTTAAAAATAGTCTGGGACTGGTTTAAAAGAAAGCAGATTTAGGACATTTAACTTTGTGGTACAGGAGTATACCTTCTGCTGACACATATTTGACAGAGAAAGAAAGAAAAGTGGTGTTATGTTTTTAAAATAATCTTTGTCTCTTAAAAACATTAAAATAACACATACATTATCAGTACATTAAGTATTCCAGTGAAACAGATTTACAGCCCTAATCTTTTAGAGGCTAATTTTAAAACATTACTGATTTCAATAAACATATTTCATAATTTTCTCATCATGTCAGGATATATGGAGGTGGTTTTAAAACCACATTTCAGAAGATTGTTAGAATAACAGGGCATACAACATTGTATGTTAAATACCTATGTTAAATAAAAATAAAAACAAATTATATGAAATAAGTCGTACATGTCCGTGTTGTTTATGATTTTAAAAGTTGTATGTTTACTACATTAAAAATGCCTTGGAAAACTGAATTAGTCTAGTTTAAAGTTTACGGTCATCACTTAAGCGAATCCTTTAAAGCTTGGACGCCACACGGTTTTCCATTTTTTGTTTGGACACAATCCCATTTCTACGGTCAATAACAGGATCAAAGCTCCTTTATACACCATTAACCTACAAGTGCTTCTACAACAGCGTCGTTAATAAGATTTTAAAACATCAATGTCTGTGCTGCTTAAAACGTAGAGCAACTTTCCTTATTAGAGCTTCCTAATCCTGAATTTCGCACTGCTGTTTTCTGCCCCTTTTTTCGATATTAAAGCGAATGCAAATACAGACACATCCGTATTACACAATACGTTAACGAATATAACGATAACTTGTAACGTTATGTATGCCAACAGTTTGTTTGTTTAAACTTTTATATTTAAGGCTGTTGTACAATATTTGCTGTTAAAACAGTTGTGTCTCTCACGTTTCGATATGACGTACTAATAATACACTCAAAAAAGTGTCTATACGGCCACAAGTATCCAAGTTTTCAAGTATCCAGTGGCGATAATATCTGACAGCCATATGGTTGAGATAGATGCAGTTAAGCGCGTGCAGTTAATCAACCAGTGAAATATGACCTCATGGATAAATTGGATAATCATTAAAAGCTACGAGAACGGTCTGGGAGAACCGGTGCTTTTGGCAATAATCTGATGGAAACCGAAACATTTTAACTGTTTCCTAAAAAAAGACAGATGTACCACGACATTTGGGAACTGCACATTTTGATAAGTAAGTAAGTAAACTTGTCTGAGCCGCGATCTCTGCGTGTTATTTGACAGTACTACAGTCCACCTCAACCTAGCATGCATACAGTAACTGCTCAATTAAAAAAAAACAAAGATTTGCAGTTTTTATATTATTTATTTAGTTATTAAAAAAAAAAAAAAAAAACGCTGGATCATTTTGGTTTCTCTTTTACATTGCTGTGTGATTTCATCTTGATCTTCATGTTTTATTCCTTACTCATAACATAGTAATTTACGCATTGCGTCATGTTATTATTAGGTGCATTAGGGCGACTTAGTTGTGGAAGGTGTATATAAAGTATATAAAATTACAGTATATAAAAATAAATTTAATGAAACAATGTAGTCACAAACTAACGGCAACATCTGTAGAGTTCGCTAAAATAATGTAAAATTTTTCTTGTCGATGACAGCGGTGCACTAGCTGTGTAAAAAGTATGTACAACACGACTAAATGTATGTCATGTGTTGTCAGTGCAGCAGGTATTCCCGAAGTGTGTTAAACATTACGCTTCTAACCCCTGACCTCGAAATCGGGCCAGCGTTAAGTGGTTATGCCTTTCCACAAAACATTGAAGAAACTCGTATGCAGATGTCATAACAGAATCGAAATCTGCAAGTAATAGTAATAGGCCTGTTGTAACAAAAACAGAAAATTGCTAAATCAAATCAATATTTGGTGCAACGACCCTTTGCCTTGAAAGCTGCATCAATTCTCCCATGTCAGCTGTAAGAATTTGTAAGGTGTGTAGTCTAGTGCATAGTTAAACAATTGTACAAAACAGGTGCTAATGATCCACAATACAATATGTAGGTTGAAATGCAATCTTTAACTGAAACAGAACAGAGGGACGAATGAAAGTGGGTGAGGAGCTATGCTCGACTAACAAGATGAGATTTCTGAAAACAGTTTAATGTGGGGGGAAAAAATAAAAAAATAATAATCTTACACAATGGCACATCCGAGCACAACACTGTGATACACTGTGGTCTTACAGCATCAGCAAAATCTGTCATAGGTAGAAATTTCAAGACAGACAGGTGTTTCCAGATGTGCTATACAAGGTCTTCTGAGGAAGCACAAAGAAACAGGCAATTTTGAGGACCGAAAACACAGTGGTCAGCTAAGGATACTTAGCGCAGCAGATGAAAGACAGCTCATGCTGACTTCCCTTCACAGTCAGAACACATTCAGCAGGAATGCCATCTGCATGCCCCCATTCCTATAATATATATTACTAGAGCTAATGTAACAGGGGCAACTCTGTAGCCTGAACAGGATTTACAAACAAAAGGATTAGCTCCTTCATCTGAAGACCTGTGTCCCAAGTATGGTTTCTACAACAGCAGTATTAATTACTCCGCTACACTAGGGGTTCCCAAACTTTTTAAGTGTACAGACCGAACAGAACTTTGAAGCGTTCCCCACAGACTGTGTGGTCTGTGTCGGGGTGGGTGGGGGGGTGTCATCTCATCACATTGCCTTGCATTCTTACAATATACCAATAGTTACACTTATATTTTTGACTGAATGCTTTGTTCTTTTCTGTGTGGCCATTGTCCTCACAATTCTCTGGCATTTTTTCAGCAGCACCAGTAAAAAAAACAACAATGTACTTTCTAAATTTTTCCTAAGGCTGTGTATTTATCTAATGGTGCATGCTGAATGGGGCAGCATGCTGACAGCTCACCACCGAGGTGTAGTAGAACTGATTAGTTCTAATAAACTTAATTGTTTTCTTTTTCTTGGGTCTATTAAAGATTTTTAGGAAATGTATTTTTGAACATTTTGGAAAATATCTTTAATGTAATATGCAATAAAAATTTTTTTTTTTTTGCTAATTTTATATATACAGTACGCACTACCTACAAGGCATTCCCAGCCAGTTTGCAGTCCATTAGGTGACAGTCCATGACCCACTACTGGTCTGGGGACCATGATTTGTGAAACTATACGCTAGATTAATAAAATTGAAATAGTTTCTCAAAGGTACAGTAACAATGTGGATGGGATTTTATGAATAGCAACACGGTCCTCCATAATCACTTTTGCTAAGGAGACTACTGTTAGTATTCAACCTTGGTATTTTATTGGCAAAAGTATCCTTGGTTGTAACAGAATTGTAGCATTTTGGTTGAGCTAATATCACAGAGTTTAGGAGTATGGATGTATTTTAACATTCTTGCAGCAGAAACAGCCTAAACTGGATTACCCCCATTTCCACGCCATGGCAAAGAGATTTGCAAAAGGTGATCGAATACAATGATGGAGGCTGTAAAAGTGTACATCAAAGCAGCAGCTGAAGTCAACAGACAAAGAAGCCATTTACAGGATGCAGCGGGAAGCGCTGGAAGAACGACTGAGGCCTTTGAAATTTTAAAGACAGGCCTGTCATTTGTAGGCAGTTCAAGTGTCACCTGTGCTTTTAGATGGAACACTTTAAAACCCCAGGAGGTACAGCACTTGTAAGTAAGCCCACACTCTCCAGGAAAGTATAATAAAGTGTATTAATATGCATTACCTAGATTCATGTCAGAACCTACAACAAGGATCAAATTAATGTGATATGTCAATATGGCTTCATTACACACATTAAAATCAGCTTTAGCTTTAAAGTTATAGGACATGTGACACATATCAACAGAAAGTCTTTTGGTAGATAGATTGACTAATGTTTTGAGGATTCCTGTAAAAGCCATAATTCTCTCTTTTTCTTCAATCCTGACATGGTGTGTGGGTCTCTGTTCTTCCTCAACCTGTGCTGTAAAGTGCAGATGCATGTAGACGTCAGAAGGGGCAGGCACAGGAAGTGTCCCCATTCTTGTCCATCCTGTGATGGACCGAGCCAGTATGGCAGGAAGACACAGGTGGATTTAAGGCAAACCGGGGTTTTATTTATCCAAAAACTATAAACAAGATAAGACGGGCCCATAATAGAGGTCAAATTTACAGAACGTTACTCAAATCAAAATTAGTGTGACAAATAATAACACGAGTAATTTAACATATCAAATAATCAAAGTGACATAATGCCAACTCAAAAAATTATAATAACAAAATGTCAGTTTGTTAACATAAACAAATCTTATCTAAACAAAAGAACCTTAATCAACATTATCTAATGAAAATAAAATCTTTAATAACCAAGTTTCTCTTTCTCCCCTCCACGCCAAGATGCTTTAGTTTCTTCCTTGGCTCCCAGACTGCACTTCACCAGCTCTGCCCCTTTTGCCACCTCTATCAGCCTCCAGGAAGAAACTCAAGTAACTCAAAAGACAAGAAACAAGGATTAACACAGGTTCACATTTAAACAGAGCTGCACTTACTGCAGGTGCGCACTTTTCCTGAAGTGAACAAAGCTGTGTAAAAATGGCTTAATAAAGTGGATGAAAATTAAATTAGCTGGTTTTACAAATTCATGAACTAAAATGTGTGTTTTCAACTAAAAGTATGCTGGTGCTGTGGGTGAGTGGGCACAACCTGATTTGGTTACTGTGTGGCTGAGGATTCAGCCATCACACATCTCCATCCCTGAGAGCAGAAGGTATTTTCCATTTGCATGTCCACTGGTTTTGTTTTTGTTTCTTTTTAATGTAACAGACACGATAACTCCATTATAGCAAATGAGCAAAGCCTATTATATCTTATAAGCAAGATGTTTCAGTTTATCGTCATGCATAGCCTCACCCTAGAAAATCATCTTAATAGAAGACATCAGCAGCATGTAACTAATACTTTGACAATGGTAAAACATTTAGGTTAAATATTATTAGTCCGTCAACGTTCAAGTTGCCAATAAGTTTTTGGAAGATCCTGACAAGTGCTCCAACATTAGATGCATGCACTGCTTTTTATAACATGTCCTCTTTCAAAGAACATACCAGAATGCAATAACTTGGAAAGCGTGGCATGACCATCGAAAAGCCATGTATTTTAGTAATCACCCAGGCAACAGCTCTGCTGTTGTCATCACCAGAATTAACATAAACAGATGAGTTCCTCTACTCTGAATCAGAGGTGAAACATCTTCCAGGATCTCTCTGTGTTCTTTAGCCTAATGCGTCATAGGGGCTGTTTCAGTGAGTCATTATTCATTATCATTTTTCCCATTAGCAGTGCGCTGAATTTTGGAACATCTGGTTCCTAAATGTTACACAGAAGGACGTACTATAGCTACAGGTTAACTGTTCTGCAGATGTGCCTGCTAGTGTGCCAGTGTACAGAATCACAGAAGATAAACCTGAGGAGGACAGCCGTTCTCACTGGGAGTAGCTTATGGTTTTAGTGTCAAAGTTTCTGTTCCCTCAGCTCCAGAGAGCTGATTTATCTAGCTCTGTCACTTACGAGTTACCTCTGGTTTATTAGGTAAAGATTGTATTTTATCAGGGCTTGAGAACAAAGGAAGCACCACTTAACCCTTGTTTGGAAGATTGGGTGGCAGTCTTACCAACTGATAGTTCAGGAATATGAGGTAATTGGCTTTTTAGGGGTGGAAGCAGGAACCACGAATAATAAGAAGATAGCTAAAGCCTATTTTTATTTCTTGCAAAAATAAAATAATTCAATTGTCCTGAGTGGAATGCACATATTACTTTGTAATACAGGCCATTGGTTAAAATCTACATGTGTCAGTACCCACTGTGACTCAGACAGATAATCACTTTGTACAGATTCATGGATTACAGTTACCAAATCGTTCAGAATGTATCCTTGGGCCACACTGTTTGATTTGTCTCACCCTGATGCCCTATTCACTGCTCCACTCTGACCACTGTTTCACAATGTTCTACTCTATCCAACATTGTCTAATTGTCCCTCATTGTTTGACGCTGTCCTACATAGTCCCACACTGTCCCACTCTATTTTGCACTGGCCCAGACTATTCTGCTCTATCCCACTGTCCTACATGGTCACAAACTAACCCTGTCTTCTCCACAGACTCTACACTGTCTCACTCTGTCCCTCTATATCCCACACTGTCCCTCTTTCTCCTGCACTGCCCTAGACAGGTCATTTGTATTCCACTCTGTTCAACTATATCCTACACTGTTCTAAATGGTCCTAAACTGACCCAGTCCTCTCCATGGTTTCCTACACTGTCACAATGTCCCAGTCTCATTCTATCCCACACTGTCCCACTGTTTTTCAAACTGACCCACACTGTCCTACTCCATCCTACACTGCCTCAAATGTCCCCCCTCCATTCTACACTGTCCCGGTCTTTCTCACATTGGTCCACACAGTTCCACTCTGTCTTACACTGCCCCAAACTGTCCCACTCTGTTCTACACTGCCCCAAATGGTCCCACTCTATCTCACATTTACTCACACTGTCCCACTCCATCCTACAGTGCCCCAAACTGTCCCACTCTATCCTACACTGCCCCAAACTGTCCCACTCTGTCCCACACTATCCTCCATTAACCCACACTGTCCCACTCCATCCTACAGTGCCCCAAACTGTCCCACTCTGTCCCACATTGTCCCACTCTATCCCACATTGACCCACACTTTTCCATTCTGTCCTACATTGTCCCACTCTATTCCACAATAGTCCAAACTGTCCCACTCTTTCCAACATTGACCCACACTGTCCCACTTTGTCCCCCTCTATCCCACATTGACCCACACTGTCCCACTCCATCCTACAGTGCCTCGGACTGTCCTACTTTGTCCCACACTATTCCTCTCTATTCCATACTGGTCCACGCTGTCCCCTTCTATCTCACATCAACCCACACTGTCCCCTTCTATCAGTGTGCCACTGCAGCTGGTGAACCTCACTTCTGCTTCTCGATCTGTGCTACACATTTTGTGATAAACAGAATTTCTTCCCTCTCATCCTTAATTTCAGGGTGAAGCTTGACACATTGGTGAGAGATAAGAGCAGGTCAACACAGTTCAGTGCAGCTTGCCCTATCTATGCTGAGCTAAAACAGCGTGGGAGAAGAGTTTGACTGGTACTGCGTTGTCTGCCTGGAGCTCCACCTCCTCATGTTTTACGGTGCTTCTTATCAAATCTGAGAGTTTCATCAGAACTAGAAGGAGCAGAGCGAGTTTCACAATATCCACAACATTCTTACCATCACACTCCTTATGTGTTGTTTTCTAACTATAAAATTGTAAAGTAATAACGTCTGCGCTTTCCTGGCCTCCCAGCTGTAAAAATGCACTCGTGCCTGTTAATGACTGTGATGATTTATGTGTGTGTGTGTGCTTGTGAGCGTTAACTTCAGCATGTGTAACAGCTCTAAGGTTTCTACTCAAGTGTCACTGTGAACTTTGGCAAGGGATTAAAAACCTAAAAACAAGCTTTCAGAGCTTTCGAGGCAGTTAACATTCGTTAGGCGTAATGACAGCAGAGCCATTTAGGCTGACAGCTAATTATCGCCAGCGCAGACACCATTTGTGCCTGCCTGTGCCACCGATGACACTCACATCCTCTTTATCAACAAAGGGCTCGTCAGGTTGACGCACTTGAGCCCTGCAAATGGGAGGCATGTGCGCTGCAACAGGTGAAATGGTTCAGCGTCACGCAGCCGACAGTGCTCGGGGAGAGTTATCCCGTCGAAATCCCCTCGTTTATCAACCTGGTAATTATTTATGTCACGAGCGCAGAGCGAAATGGGAGGAGGACAATTCTGATTGCTGACGCCTGAGGCAGCGTCGCGGTCGAGGTCTTTGTGCGTGGCCCCTGTGACAGGGCACGGAAAAGGCTCTTTGTAGTTTCCTCGAGCTTTCACATGCTGACAGTGTTTGTGTAGAGACGTTGTCTAGCACGGGGCAGACTGAGTCCCTAAAGACTCTGTGGAAAACCGTTCGACTGCAGTACAAACAGCCAGCTTCTTAGAACAAAAGGGCGCAGGTTTAAAAACAACATACAGCTGTCAAAGCTCTGAGAAATGTCTTTCCAGAACGGAACAATCATCATGTGAAGGTAAACAAACAATGGCATGCTAACTGGAGGGCTCATTTCAGATGTTCAGCTCTGTAACACTCACGCTCTCTTTCAAACACATCTGTCCTCTTTCTCACGCTCTCGCACTTTCAGTGCTTTAAAATGAGCATCATCTGCTGTGTTTTTGCACTGCTTTTTGTGTCTAATGGGGTTTGGTCCAAGTCTCAACCACATTCACCCATTCTTACTGCTGCTTGCCCTTTATGCAACCTGTTGAAATACAATCTTAAATGCTAAAGGCTCTTGCTTTCAGTGTGTCACCACTCCAGACATGACTAGTTTGCTGAGGTCTAAGGTCAAGCATAGGTTCTTTTTAGTAACATTTCCAGGCTTTCCTCAGTTTTAGACTGTTGAGAATTTGCACAGTACAAGGTTGGGGTCTGTAAAGATTTGTGTCTTAATATCAGTACCTGCCTCGATTCAGACAAGGCTTATATCAGGCAGGAGGTCACTCAATGTAGAATCAAGTAGAGTGTGTCATGCAAGAACAGCAGAAGGTTTTTGACTGTGCAGAAGCTGTCAGAGCAAAGTTAGGCTTTCTGAACCCAGGGGAGAGCTCACATAGGGCTCTTTTCTACCGATATGGTTTTCACAAAGTAACAAAAAGCTGAAGCTTCGGCCATGTGAAGTCCCCCCCAAGTTGTGTGTCCACAGCCGATGAAGTTTCTCTGTACAATAGGTGTTAGTGGCCAGATTGAATAGGCTTAGACGAGGACTGACAGGATACCTCTGAACCCTCCATTTCTTTTTCTTGTGTCTCGCACCCCCTGTATGCTAGGAGGCTATCTCAGGTTCAGAGGAGACAGACAGAGGAGTTCCAGAGGAAGAGCAGGAAAGCACAGCTGCAGAATTGTATCAAGCTGGAGAACTTCTACAGTAGAGGGGAGTCAAAGGTCAAGGGCTGTATAATCACTCTAAATGACCTATCCAAACAAGAAAATAAAACAGATTTACATGGCCTTCATTGCATGTCTGCATTGAATAAAGCTGCCTGCACATTATATAGCACAAAAGAAAAAAGAAAACACAATTTTTTTTCCACACACACGCGCACGCACACACACACACACACACACACACACACACACACACACACAGACAGAGAGAGAGAGATTAGAATTTTGCTAGAGGGAGGTAACCATGTGAACATTGAAGGCATCAGACATTTTTACTGCTCTGGAAAGATATCATGTTGTTCTTCTGTATGTTCACTGCCAGTGGATGTTTGTGATTAAAAGGTTATGTACTGTTAATGAGCGGTGCACATGTGACATCAATGGAGAAAAGAAAGGCACATGTACAGCTAATGTGTGTGTGTGTGTGTGTGTGTGTGTGTGTGTGTGTATGCATGTATGTCAGTGTGTGTATGTGTGTGTGTGTGAATTTGAGAGAAAGAGTGCATGACTGGCCAGTTGTCTGTACCACAGACTCCTGTCTTGTGAAAGGGGTATGTAGGAGGGGTATGTTATTTAATCAAGTTGGCCCTGTGAATGGGGGGGGGGGGCACAATGATAAAAATGAGGCAGCTCAGGTTCCTCTAGCCAACAACTCCAGTTAACTGGAGGGCACAAGGGAGGGACTGGTGAGGAAGGGTATAGCGGGGTGGGGTAGGACTGGGGATGAGGGCAGAGAACAGATACATGAGTTGTGTTTGTTCCTGCAAGCCTTGCCTACAATTGATATATAATCATTCGTGTCATGCATGTGTACTATTATTCATTGTAAGCCGCTTTGGACAAAGGCGTCTGCTAAATGAATAAATGTAAATGTAAGTTCCAAACCACCACCGAACCATCCTCAGTCTGCTTGGTTAAGCCCATAGTTTATTAAACATCTTCCCTGAAAGTAGAAGTCCTGTCTGTTGGAACTCATAAAGACCTTGGTTTACACCTTACAAATCTGGATATAACTCCACCCCCTTATTGTCTGGTAACATTAAACCCTGTTGTTGATCAACAAACTCAGGAAATTATTCAACAAATATTGCCAGTAATAGGCCACAGGAAATACTAAGAGGTTTATTTGTTACTCAAGTGTTCCTATGAAATTAAGGATGCTTCCATGGTTACCTTTGTAATTCACCATTACAGTATCTGATTGCCTGTACCATTCGCCTGAGTGCAGTTTCATTCATTGAGCATGTCCTGGTTAACAGAGTGTGATTTTCACATTTCACCTGTATGCCATATTTGCTGGCTGAGGGCCTGTTTCTGCTGCTGTATCTCCAGCTGGTTCTGCTAAGAACATGTCAGCGGCCACTGGCTTCCCAGTTTCACAGACATCCTGGATTTTAATGGGTCTTGCTACAAGAGCAACTTCCTGTCTATTCTTTGAAACTCATTTGGTCACACATAAGAAGTAAAAAATGTCCCCGAACAGCTTTATTCACTCATCCTTTCTCATCTGAGTGGAAACTGTTAAGTTAGACAATAGAAAGTTCACAAAAAACGTAATACTACCCTGATTATGTACCAAAATTAATCATTCACACCTGGAAATATTTTTAGTGTAATGTGTTATTTACCATTGAATATTTTTCAGTTAGAGTGTTAGTGAACTGGTATGTTGACATCTTTTTGATGGGGTAGAAGCTTTTGAGAACCATCAGCCCCCTTATATCTCATACCCTACATCCACCACTCCACCCCCCTGTGAAAGAATCAAACTACAGGAAAGGTCTGACTCTGATTACCAAGAATAAGGGTCAGGTGTGTCTCTGGGGGTAAGATTGTATAATATTGCTGAGCTTGGACATGAGGCAACCTGTCCAGCTATGAGGCCAATATGACAAGTGTACTACACATAGCTGGAAGGGTAAGATGAGGTGAGGTGAGATGAGATGAGGTGAGGTGAGGTGAGGTGGGGGGCGCGGGAAAGAACTTTTGGAAACATCACACTATTTCCAGCACTGTGTTGGCAGGGTGTGTTAGCAGAGTTGTAAACTGGGGGGAGGAGTCACTGAGTGTCGTGAAAGAGGAGCGGAAGGTGTGTGTGTGTGGGGGGGGGCAGTTGCTATATAGCAAAGATGTAAGACAGTGTTGTATATTTCAGCATCACACAGATTTGCAACAGCAACCAGACAACATGTGAGTTGTTTTGTATTCCCAAACATGCAGATGTCAAAGCTGATTTGAATTACTCTGCTTGTACATAAGGACAAAACTGAAGTGACCCATTCCTGTTACACAAAGGCAGAAAGATATGCTTTCTTTTATCCTAACTCTCCTTTTGACAGCCTGTTTAATGTCTGCACATGATATTGCAGGGATAATGTAAGTGATTTGTTACCTAATGTAGACCTAAACCATGGACTCTGTCTTTCCAATATTTAGGTTAAAACTAAACTTAAAGCCAGACGACAACAAAGAGGAACCAAAAACTCCACAGTGGGGAGAAATCTCTGGGGATTAAAGATCGACCGTCTGTCCAACTCCCATGGTCATGCTAACATTACAAAATACAGAATAAATATAAGGACTATCTAAATTTGAATGTCAGGATGAAGTCCATGAAAAACAGAAATGCATACATAACTCTTATTCACGCACATAGAAGACAAACCCTCAATATACATTATCAGTACAAAGTAGAAATGTGTTCAGAGTATGAGGATGGAAGTTGAATTTTGTGTCTTTGAAAGTTTCCAAAGCAGATGGGATAATTGGTTGGTGGACAAACCTGTCAGCAAATATAGCTGAAGATTAAGGTGCCTATTGCAGGTGCAAGGCCTATTTGGTTTCAGGAGGGCCATGGTGACAGGCCAGCTGGGGCTGCTATCAGCACTCCTTAGCGTCCACAAAGGCTTGCCTCTGCTTGCCCTGAATGGGGTTAACATGAATGGGAGAGCATGATGGGATGTTCATTTCTTTTTCCCATCATGCTGACCTTGATTTGACCTCAACAGGTCTTCAGCACCTGTCCGCACCTGAGGGAGGTCATGATGCTCCCTGACAAGTCGCCACTCTGCAGAGATTGCTGTGTGTGAGAGTCTTTACTATAACCACCATAACCCGACGCACCTTCTGGTGGCAGCTCTCGGTGTCGCTTTACAGCTTCTGACTCATGTGGCTGAAATAAGGGGGAGCAGGTGAAGGTTCCTCTGAGATTGTGGTCAAAGAAAGACTGTGCAGATATTGACGTGCCACAGTTTCTCTGAAAGTGTAACACTTCTGCTCATTATGTGAAGAGCAGAAATGATAAACTCTGAGACAAACCCACACCTGCAGTGTGTGAGAAATATGTGCAGTACCACTTTGTCCAGGTGATTTAAGACAACGCTCAATCTCTTCTGGGAAACATGCAGCACGAGCTATTAAAACTCCTCTCTTCAAGGGAGCGTTATTCACACTGTTAAAGTGCAGATCTGCTTTTAGTAGATATTCAGACAGCCGTGCTTCCAGCGTGAAATGTAAAGCGCACCAAGGGGCAGTCATAAGCCAAAACAAGAGAAAGATTTACAAGTTGTAATGTAATAAAAATTGTGACAACTTGGTAATTTGTTGCAGCTGAAAATGGAGGCCAGCATCTCCCCCAAGCACTAGGCCTCCTCTCCCATCTTACAAAAAAGTGCATAAATATGCTCTAGGCAAAGATTTGCCAGGAGAAAGTTTCTGTGTAGCTGACCTGCATGAGACTAGAGAAGCAGGACACCATGGAAGTCAAGAAGAAGAGACTTGTTTTGTGTCATACCGCTAGGCCAGAGAGAGACTAAGAGCAGTAACTTATTTCCCTGAGTTTAAGGCTGCAAACCTGTGGGAAAAGCACAGTATTACGATACACATCAAATAATGGGAATGTGACAGGTAGTTCAGTTTATGGCAGGGATAAACTACCCATAATCCACTCAAGTTCATTTTGATTTGTAGTGATACTTTGGCAGAGCATCCTTACATCGGTGAGCTCCAAGTTGTGTTCCATCATGTGGACACACTGCCTCCATTAAGGAACAGAGTTCATAGACTCGACCTTGGCGAGCTTTAATCTCACTTGTAAAATGTACGATATGGCTTTTGCTGTCTATCATGAAGCTATTTGCAGCACACAGGAGTTGCTGATCAGAGTGCTTCAACGCCAAGCGTTCATTGCTCCGGCAGAGTCCGTTGTCAGTTGCATTGCATGTAAACTCAGGCTTTAGTGATGATGACCACAATGGGAAAAGTTTTGAATTCTATCGACCCCTGCATGTGGAAGACAGTTCAAAGGGGTAACAAGCAGGTCAGAGGTACTGATGGGACAGCAAGATGGCAGGACAACAAGCAGAATATCATGTATGGCCATGTTGTCATGCAGGAGCTTTATGTGACATTAACAATCCAAAAAGGCTTCCATGATAAGCACAACTCCCTCAGAGAGCAAAGACCAATGAAGACCTGGCAGGAAACTCTGTCAGAACTCAGTTACTTGTTTCAGGGGATGTTTCCAACACTCCTAAATCTTTTTGATACATGTGTGGTGAATTACACAGATATGAGCACTGGAAACTGCAGGGCAGGCCTTTTGTTATGGAACAAGGTGTGACACCCTGTTGTCATCATTAATATCACTGCACTTCTTGTTCAGTCTGAGGGATGTTGATTTAATTAGATGATGTAAAATGCTGACAAGCCTGATTCTGTTGTCAGATATTGCCTTTTTAGGGAACTACAAGGACCTCCCCTTTCCCCATTCTGCACCATGATTTGCAGCATAGAATGTTGTGTGGTGCTCCCCCATAGACTGGCTCAAAGCCCTTGGCGTTCTCCTACAGCCTTTTCGTCTACAGCTACTCCTAAACTGTCAGTTTGGTTAAGTAATTATTCAGAAAATCTTCTTATGAGAAGCTATTTTCTAGTCATATCTGCTCTCGTGTTCTCTGGAGTTGATTAGATCAAGCATCTAGTTCACAAGAAGGGTCCATAGTGTTCCCCTACTGGTTTTAAGAGCACAAATGTCCTGCTCGAAGAAACCGTTGCCATAACAACTTAGCAACGTTACCTGCTTTTCCTTGAAAGGAAACAAGGGGGATTCTAAGACAAGTGTTACCATTGCAGAGCATGTTCACTGCCAACAGTGACCATATTTATGAAGAGCATCTGGAGTGTTTGTTTGTCCAGGTTTACAGAGGAAGACTGTATCTTTGGATGGTGTTAAATATACGCTCAATCTCAGGAGCAATCTAGATGTAAATTAACTGTGGCTGAGCCCATTTAGGCCTCTGCTTCTCTTCCCAGATTCTTTGCACTGTAGTGTTTGGTACTGAGATTGTGTACAGCACTGGCCACAAAAAATCTTATAACGTTTCCTTAACTGTCATTCATTTAGATATAATCACCAGCAGTAAACATTTTTTGGAAACACAGGCTGTACTTGAAAGCTACCTCTCATAAAAAGGTAATGCATGTAATGACATTGTGTTTACAACACTAAAATGACCTACTGTTCTCACTGCTAAACAAATTGATGTAACCAGGCCAAACTACACCATTACAATAGCAACTGAGGCAGCTCTTGAAGGCAACTGAAGTAACCTTGAAAACCAAATAAAAAAGTAACTAAAGATGGGGTACAACCTGTTTCTGGGCTGTTTCCCCAGCAATAGCAAGCTTTGCAAGTTTCATGTGGTCTTTGTGTATTGGTCAGTGTTGTACTTTAATGCAGTCCAGAGAAGGGTGTGCCAGAGGAGATCACTACATCACTGTCAGTAGTCAAGAACGTCTCTGGGCTCCTTTAATGGCAAATTGTGCTTGGCAGTGGGGAGGTGTTCCTGAAAACCACAAGTTATTCCTTTTTCACAGCCACTGACCTGAGGCCAACTTGGAGCTTGCTCACATCCATCATCATTTCTTTCCACACGTCCATGGCAGTCAGAACCACATGAGATGGGTTTGAGTCCTATGGCCTAGACATCAGGACACTTTATAGTGATGATCTCTTCACATGTTATTTGTAGTGTTTGCTAGCATTATAAGATCTGTAGAAAACCATTATTATATAATTGTAATGCAGCTGTTCCAGATATGTGTCTGTGCTTTAATATAACATCTGTAATGTAGATTTAACTGGCAGACAAATCATGTGCGACCCTTCAGTCAGTGCACATTTGGAATAATAGAAGAACATTGACAGAATGCAAATCACTGGTCATGGGAGGTTAAATGTGTGGTGAAATCCACAGCTTGGTTAACTGTTGCTGTGATGCTGAAATGTGTTGTAGAGAGCTGCTCACAAGCTGCTGGTGATCTACATTGATGGTCATGAGAGCAGCCAAAAGCAGTGGTGAGTCTGAAAGTATCAAACAAAACATCTCCTAGTGCTGCATGTTGTCCCACCTTGTCCAGCCCTTCTGGACATAAGTTTGACCGCTGCTGACCACCAAAAGGGAGCTGCCTCACCTTATTCCACCACCAGATGAAGTGGGGGAGGGGTGCCACTCCCACCTATCCTCAGGTGTCCCTTTGCTGAGACTGCACCCCCACTGGAAAATAACTACAACCAGGTTCTTGTCTGGGACAAAGTGTGTTAGTGCCAAGAGAATTTATAGGTTCCTCTCAAGGTGCTTAATCAAAGGGCAAAGTTTTAGATGCGCAAACCGTGTCACAGAAAACCAAAGAGCATGTCTGTTTCAAATGTTGCACGCTGTCAGTCCAGCCTGTTTATGTCAGATCAACAGAGGAGAGGGGTGTCTGTGGGCCAGATCGTAAATGGGTTCTGTGCAGCACCAGTCCCAGGCCTTCTCTTGGGTCAAAGCTGGCAGTAAATAAAACATAGCCGAACGCAGTTAGCACCGTCTGCTTCTCATTCGTTTCCTTTGTTTGTTGGTTTTCAGCTTTTTGCTTTACTACTTCTCCAAGCTTTATTACTCAAGTCATGCTTTTTGGATACGATCGTTAACGACGGATAGCTTTTGGAAACACCTATTGTACTTAAATACTACTCTCTGTAATGATGTGACGAAGTCCTGCTTATAACAGTAAAACACCCTGCTGTTCTGTCTGAATCAGACACATCTGGAGCTTTCAGCAGTTCTTTTGACAAAATGTACTTTTTTCATGGCAGGCTCAGGTTTATATGATGCGTTAAAACTCTTTGTGATCTGTGTGGATGTTGCATGGTCGGCATTTGGGGCATTCCCACAGAAAGTCCCTCACTTGGCAATGCCATATCATGTCACTGTAGTCGACTGCGGGGCCGATGGAAGCGCCCAGGTGTTTCTGCAGGAACAGACCCAGCCATTGCAGAACATCTGGAAAGCTGATGAAGTGTTAAACGTCTCATAAAGGGCGATCGACACCCACTAAATCAGGTGAGGGCTATTTCAGCAGTGACCGGAATGAGAATAAAGCAAAATCGCTTCCATTGATGTCAGACTTACCAAGAACATTAAAATAACATCTGAGAGGTTCATTAAAAACTTACTTTAGCACTCCCCGATGTTGTTTTAATTTTTTGAGTGTAGGAAAAAAAAGAATGAAAGCCAGATTTAGTCTTTCAATGCAAAAATTCTGAAGGTTAATCTTTTATTTATAATAAACCTATTATTTTTTATTATATATCATTTATGTTTGTGATTTTAATATTTAATGTATGTAGGTGAAACAGAATATGGTACAGTTTCATTGAAAAATTGGTATTACTAATTAAAAATATCAAAATTATTTTAAAAACCGTTAAGGTCAGGCACACAAAACCAAAGGAGGTGAACACAAATGCAAATCTAAAAGGTTTAATGCCACTTTGCCACAATCCACACATCCAGCTCCAAAAAACAGGCTGTAAAGGGTTTGAGGTCCATCCGTGACAAAAACTACCAGAGAAGCAGACAAAAGGGTCAGGGCACGATGAGGTGAGGAACTGGGCTTCACGAGAAGGGATGGGAGCAGTAGATAAAGGGGGATAAATTTATTCAGTAGTGGTCAAAATAATGCAATACTTCACAATGAACTGAGCTACAGACAATGTTTAAACAAGCTGTGAGACTCGGAATAAGTGAGAATCAATTAGTTAGCTTGAAGGAGGTGTGGTGTTGTCCTGAGGAGTCATGACAAATAGCGTATTAACTGTATATCTTGTCCAGATTGTTTTCAACATTTTTTTCTTTTTACCTCAGACTTCAACACAGTATAACTGAGTAGATTGTATATACTGGTATGTACCATTTGGTAAAATTTACGTCATGCCTATAAATTAGCCTCCTTGGTGTATATACGTTGTCTGGAGATTTGTTGGAATCTGTACTTGTGTGGATTATTATCCCCTCAGGACATTATAAACAGGAAATAGATGATTATTGGTTGTGAGCACTTACTATGAAGCCCCAGAGGGTTGGTACCTTTAAAAATCTGTCAGAGAAGCGACACTATTGCTTTGCATATGGGCTTAATGCAGAACATTTGTTAACTGCTTATTCTTGCTAGAACCCATTGACGTTACCTATGAGAGGAAGATCCTACAAGAAACATGGATTCTGATGGTCTGTAAAGTTTACCAATAATACACACCAATATAGTACTCATCCACAGAGATGTAGAAGTAATTTAGTGAATTCTAAATTGCCACTTAAAGTGTGTCTATCCCCCTATAATGTCATTCTCATTCCTCTTCATTAATGGGTTTCCTTCTGCAAATCAAAGCACCCTGACCAAATTGTAACATGAAAGTCCCTGCTCTTACTTAAAGGTAGGAACGCAAATAACAAATTTTACATACTGATATGTCAGTTGAAAAAACAGAACCTGGACATCTTGGGTTCAAAGGTAAGCTGAAATACTTGATCATTTTGTTTGAGTCATTTATTTATGATGTGCATGTGAAGGGTGAATAGCGTCTTTAGAATGGATTCAATCAGCAAATGAGCTGCTTTGATTGCCCTTTAAGTCTGCACTTGGAAGCTTGTGGTTAGTTTATGATTTTATAGCAAAGTAGTTGCCTGGAAACATTGCTTCATAACAGTAAAGCTAAAAGGAGCAAAAATAAACAATTCTGGCAGTGTTTTCTAGCTAGTTGTAAAAAGGAACTTGTTAACCTGCCTGTAAGACTTGATTTTGCAAAAGCCATTTACAGTTCTTAATGGAGTCAGTTTTTACTGTGGGTTTTGGTTTATTTTCCCCTTTCTTTCTCACACTGACACAGAATAAGCATTCTCATGTTTATGGTCTGTAAGCTAAACTGAACCAT
The DNA here is from genome assembly GCA_025773905.1 of Chitala chitala. Lineage (NCBI taxonomy): Eukaryota > Metazoa > Chordata > Actinopteri > Osteoglossiformes > Notopteridae > Chitala > Chitala chitala. The sequence goes on along the minus strand of JABJVR010000106.1, from coordinate 11,651,899 downwards.
GACCATGACAACAGGATGACTTTAATTCTGCCTCTTCTGCATGATCCAGTTTGAACTGCGAAGGAGGCTGACCTTCAGACCATGCTCTGAACCAACGTTGAGCGGGCCCCACAAGACATGCTGGAGGTCCACATCTCCTGTGAGGATATGTCTGTGCTCTCAGCAGGAACAAAACATGGTAACATGCTAGGTGCTAAGGAGGAGCAAGGGCCAAAAACAACAGGGACTGTTCACTTCAGCAGTAATAGTTAATAAAACTTTCAAGCATGATCAGACAAATGGAACTTAACCTTTATATGTCATTACATTTTTATATTACTTATCCTGTTGAAAGCTGAGCGAGGCCTACGTGCTGACCAGGAGCACATATTCGGCATTGTGTATACCTATGTGTGCACATATAGGACTGAGTACATACTTGTACGTGCACCTATAGGACTGAGTACATACCTCTATGTACACATATAGGACTGAGTACATACCTCTATGTACACATATAGGACTGAGTACATACCTCTATGTCTTCATATAGGACCAAGTACATGCCTGTATGTTCACATATAGGACCGAGAACATACCTGTATGTTTAAGATGGCAGGTGATCAAAAGACACATTGAACATTTAAACTAAGAAAGTGAAAATACAGTATAACATCAAGGTATAGATCATTATGTCATCATTTTCACTTTCTGAGACTCCTATTCAGTAATTCTCTTTGTCTATTAGATTATTCTGTGCCTCTCTCTGTGTGTTCTGTACATGGGTGGGTTGGGGAGGGGTGGCTTTTTTTTACCCCATTTCAGCTGCTATGTCTTGGACAACTCCCCCCACCCTTCTGATGCCTAGGCATGCAGTGTGCTCCCTCCCAGGCTTTGTTCAGACACCGCACATCACAACATCGGGCAGGTGCAAGTGTGCTGACATGCTTATTATGGAACAGGACACCTCTACTTTTGTAAGCAGTTGTCTGAACTAGGGGTGATGGTCTCTGAGATGTTGGGGGGGTAGACAGTATACAACCTTTTAGTCTGATGCATGCTTCCTACCTTCACATGACACGACTTTGATGAGGTCACTGTTCCATGAATCGCATTGCCTTCATGTGGCCCATCTAAAATATGAGGGTCTATGCAGAAGCCCACTTCACAGATGCACTCCAGCAGGAGCTCAGCTGACAGGCACTCCAGCAGGAGCTCACCTGACAGGCACTCCAGCAGGAGCGCAACTGACAGAGGCACTCCAGCAGGAGCTCAGCTGACAGGCACTCCAGCAGGAGCTCAACTGACAGGCACTCCAGCAGGAGCTCAGCTGACAGGCACTCTAGCAGGAGCTCAACTGACAGGCACTCCAGCAGGAGCTCAACTGACAGGGGTACTCCAGCAGGAGCTCAACTGACAGGGGTACTCCAGCAGGAGCTCAACTGACAGAGGCACTACAGTAGGAGCTCAACTGACAGAGGCACTCCAGCAGGAGCTCAACTGACAGAGGCACTACAGTAGGAGGTCAACTGACAGGCACTCCAGCAGGAGCTCAACTGACAGGGGCACTCCAGCAGGAGCTCAACTGACAGGGGCACTACAGTAGGAGTTCAACTGACAGGGGCACTCCAGCAGGAGCTCAACTGACAGACACTCCAGCAGGAGCTCAACTGACAGGGGCACTACAGTAGGAGTTCAACTGACAGAGGCACTACAGTAGGAGCTCACATGAGAGGTGCTACATAAGGTTCATTGCAACAAAATCATAAAAGCCTCCAGACAGCAGACAGCCTTGATATCCCCAGATACCTGTAGTAAAACTGCAGATTGCTCACAGACAGCCCATATTGTTCCCTGAGAGGGGCACTGCAATGTCACCTGCACCTGGAGGGAAAGTATGAGGCCTGTTCTTTCTCCTAAAGGCAACACAAAGCCTTGTATATTCCTTTCACTGTGTGACTGTTTTCAGTTAACAGTCTGATCCAAACCACAGGAAAGCTGTGTCAATTTTAGCATTCCATGTTTCCTTTCGAAAGTGATAAAACTGTCAAAATGTAATAGCATGTTTCCCAATATTTCCTGTAATAATATTTTTGTAGTATGCATGCTTTTACTTTATTTTAACTAATTTGGATACTAAATAAACAGGTAGAACAGAATTCCAGATTCAGACTGAAACTGTTCTTAATTTCATGAAACTCAAGGTCATTGCTCCTTGTTTCATCTGGTGCAACATGGACACCAAATGCTTTCATTTGTTCTTGTAATAAAATGAGTAATCTCATCACCCTGTCATTGTGTTTTCATACAATTCTCATGGACCATTTTCCTGTTAATCTACACTGTCCCTCTTTCACACTAACGTTATAGTATTTAAAAACATATTAATACACATCAGTTGACAGAAGACTCAAAACAGATGTTGATAGAAGAATACTGATGTTTTGCTGAGAGCATCAGATTTAACTTTTGCTAAAACTTACAGAAAAGAGGATGTTTATTCAGGTGATTTAAGGCCAGGCTTTTATGTTTGTTAAAAATAAATGTAATTAAAATTCCTCTGAGGTTGTAGGGTGTCTGAGAGTGGACTGTAACGATTCTCTTGGTGAGAGAATGGAGGCGAAGACAGGTCTATGTGCCAGAAGGATGTATTATAGAAAGAAGATACAAAACTGAATGGAATAGCAAGACTGGGGTACATTGGAATAAAAGTAAACAAACACGAGGGGAAAGCTAGTTGGCGCATTAGCAAGGATCAGGGACTGGGAGAACATGGAAGGAACAGACTAACATATGACCTAACATGGGATCTAACAATAACTGGCAGGGACTAAAAAGGGAAAACAGAGCTAATATAGAGACCCAGGGGAATCAAATCAGGTGCACGCAGTGAAATCAGAGGTGAAGGGTAGAATGCAGACTGGCATAGAACTCGCACATGCACTAGGCTGGAAAGGAAACCTAGAAATACACAGAACTGGACAGGACTGTACATGTGATAGGCAGCTTCTGAGCTTTATACTAGGTGTAGGTTACTGTGCGCTATGTCTTGCTCCTGCATTGTTTCCTGAGTTCTAGAGTTGATACTCACCACTGTGTAATGAAGATTCTCAGTCATCCAGGTGGAGCTGTCTGGACTTCTTTCTTCTAGATAGGAACTTTCTCTGCTTTTCCAAGTAGCTTCTTCAGCCTGAAAAAGCTCTCATTTGTGTTCTCTGGGTCCCATTTACTTGTTTATGTACTTCCAATCTCATTTTTGTATTCCTCCGTTGAACTTTGTTCTACCCTTAATAAACCCCTCTACCCTCAATTAGACCTTGCCTCTCTTTCGTTTGGTGTTTGCCCTGCTCGAAGCATTACATGAACAAAATGAGCAGAATATCATTTTGGATGGAGGAACTCTAAAATAGCCATTACAGAATTTAAGCTGTTCAAATATGTTGACTGTAACTCTGCGTTTAAATGGCATGCTTCATTATTCTTCCCTGGTGCTGATGTACTAAGACATCTCCTCACATTAATCAGCATTAGGTGAATCTCCCTCACTCCTTGGCTCAGTAGAAAACCATTTCTGTGCATCGTCTGGACTATGTTTTCCCTACTTAAACCATTTAAATAGCCTTTTTTTGCTGGCCCAATTTAAGCTGTGTTGTGCAGGGCTGAACTGAGCTGCATTTACACTGCAGTATTACATGTACCATACTGTATCAGACAGGCCCTGCTCAGGAGCAAAACCAAACCTTGGCAGACTCTGCCCTCCACCGAGCTTCACTATGTCACAATGAAAGAATTGACGAGGCAATTTCTGGACTGCAGGAACCATGTTTAATTTCAAGTGAAGACTTGTTTTTAAATTCAATTCAAAATGGAAAGCATGCAAACTGTTGTGCTGTACTAGCACTACTTTATTTATGTGCAGGACTATTTGGTATCAGGAGGACCGTGAGGACAGATGGAGAGAGCTTAGTTACATTACTGTCCAGTGTGCCTTGTGACGGGTTGACGGGTTGTAACTGGACACCTACTTATTACTATATTAACACATACCTCACATAGAATGAGAGTTTTCATGGATGGAATTGTCTGTCTTTATATGACCACAGGGAAACTGAGAAGAGTAGCAGTGTCCTCTTCTCCAGTTGTGAGAGAGAGAAATGTGTTAGCCATGCTGTCACCAGCATAACCAGTGTCACCTGCATCCCCTTGGCATCTCAGGATCATTAAAAGTGGGAGGACCAAGTCCAGTCAGATCCGGTTGGCTCTGGTCTGGTCTGGTGCAATGTGCCACCGTACCTCAGGGGCTAATTCTGTGACCAAGACTTAGGAGGGCCTCAGTTCTCCTCTCTGGCCCTTTAGTTTTTTCCACTTTGATCCTATTTCTACTCCAGCAGTGAGCTACTTCCAATGTCATGGTTTCTGAACATAAAACAGAAAAGCACTGGCTATGTGTTTTTACTCTTATGGAAATTTGAAGTAACACTGTTACTCCCCCCCCCCTTTTTCTTTCACAGTCTGAAACACACTTACTACCAGTTTATAGCTGTCTTTCCTCAACGACTAAGCTTGCTTTGTACTTGTATAACAATATTTGGGCTGGGTGGTGTTGGGCCTCACAGAAGAGCTCCAGGGTTGGAGTGTGCGGGTCAGAAGCTGACCGGCCATCGACCCTCTTCACATGCCGCCACTGGGCGCCATCATAGTTGTGTCACATCCAGATTGCCTGCGGGCCTTCACAGGCCTCATGACCTTCCTCTGCATCCATCCTGTATCATCTCAAGACTGTCCTCTAGCGGCCCGTAGTTTCCTATGATACAGGGGAAGCACAGGCTGTAGTGAAGAAGCAACTTTTGAGAAGCAGGACAATCAACGCATACCCAGGAGGTGAGTTGTGGGTGGTGCTGCTCAACCTTTGTCCTAAATCCCAGTCACTCCACAGCCCAGATCCGCTTTGACCACAGGGGCAAGGAAGGTTGTATTTATTTACAGTGACTGTTTTGGCTAGCTCTGTCAGCTAATGTCTGCCTTAGAACTGAATCATGCCTGGGTTTCTTTGTGGTCACTGTTGTTGTTGCTTTGTCATCTGTTTCCTCAAGTGCTGAAATGTTTTCATCAAAACGCCAAGCTCTCAATCACTCCACACTGACATAATTACAACCTCTGTCTGCTCTCTTTAATGGTGGGGACTGTGGAGGTAACTGTATGAGTCACGTCTCTTCCTTGAAGTCATTTCGGCTTGAAACATGTGAGGTCGTATGTTAGATTGAGTTTGAAGGTGCACGATTGCCTTTTTTTAAGCAGGTGAATTCTGATACTGTTTCTTGATTATAACTCAAGGCCTGTGCCAGGTTAACTTACAATGGTTCCAAACCAAGCTACACCCTGCTATGAACCTGGCCAGGCCTGGATATGATTTACAAAATCTTTGAACCTCTAAAAGGTAGGCTGGAAACACCTACAGCTATATAGTCCTCTCTCTGCTGACAGGTGTTACACACCTGCTCCCCTGACACACCTGTGTCAGTTCTACCACAAACACTCATGCGTAGAGATACTTAGTAAAGGAAGTATGGCGATGGCTTCATGTTTTACCATTTACATCAAAAGTGTATTGCATGACTTTTCTAACTGTGAATGTGGAGATTCTGTATTCATCAGATCACTAAAAGTCTGTAGACTGACTCATAGACTTTCACTGTATACCAAGGGAGAAAGGAGGCTGACCTTGAGTTTCAGTTTGTCTGGAAACTTGACAGCTCTTAACAAATGTGCGCTAATTAAAACACCCTGAAGTTATATGCTGTTCCTTTCATCTTCTCAAACCACTTAGCCAGTTCAGTCATAACCTGCAGAAGGCCTGGAGCCTAATCTAGGCAATCTTGATTGAGTGTTAGCTCACCATAGGAGACAGCCTCTCTCTCTCTCACACACACACACACACACACACACACACACACACACACACACACACACACACACACACAC
>JABJVR010000106.1:11608576-11622398 GCA_025773905.1 Chitala chitala | reverse complement strand
ATCCAAGAAACACTGTCTTACCAGTGAAATCAGCAGAGACATCCAAGAAACACTGTCTTACCAGTGAAATCAGCAGAAAAAACCAACACTGTCCTACCAATGAAATCAGCAGAGACATTGAACAAAAAAACATTCTTATCAATCAAATCAGTACAGATACATACATCTAAAAAGCATCGTCCCACCCAATTTTAATGCACTTATTGCACCCAGCGACCCTCCAGCAGCACTTCGCCATCATCTTGTCAAGCTGCCACAGTTTGAATACCACTGGACACATAAAAACCGACTGTGCAAAACAGCTCCAGCGTCGGTACAGACCAGTCTACTGCAGCGGCAAAACACCACACTGGAAACACGACAGGCACGTAAAAAAAAGAAATCTTACACTCAGCCTTGGCACAGAGCAGGCTGGCTGATGGGTAGCTGAAAGATTTTAAGATGGCGCCCACGGCAAGGCTGAGGTCCTCGTTGCTAGGATAAAGGCTAACTGAGGCAAAGCGGAGATATGGAAGTCTCGGTGTCTCTTCAGGACCAATCTTCACATGAGGGATCTGCCAGCGGGTGGTGAAGGGCAGACAGAGAAGACGAGTGTGAGTCACGAGCACGACCCAGGCCTGAAGGTTTACAACGAGAAGGTGGTCTGGCGTCAAACAAGTTAGCAAATGAACAGAGACGGGAATCCGAACACAGGAAAGCAAAACCTGAAAATCACAGAAAAGCTATCTCTGCTAACAATTTTTATATAAAAAAAAAAAAGCTGTGTATGAAAAGCTATTCCTATAAATTTGTGTTGGTAAGCAAAGCAAGCACTACTTTTAAATCTAACTATGAACACTATATTATCTCTACAATAATAACAAAACAAAACAAAAAAGCGTTTATGAAACTAACTGTTGCTTTCCTCTGGAGGAATTCTATCCATATGGTAAACTGAAATAGCGATATCGTACTACAGTGTGTGTATATTGTATTCTGCACTCTATGTTTTATTTACACCGTTCTATAGAGCAAATACACAAAAATATACAGGAAGCATTAAGCATACAGGACAGATATAAACAACGTCACAGAGAAAAATATACAGCAAAAGGTCAGCATAAAAATGTACACAATTATCAGCACTGCTCTGTGAGAACGTGCTGCTCCTTCCCGCTGTGAAAGCTGGATTATGTATTGTGAAAAAAAAACACTTTACATGTGCAGGCTGCAGTACCGGAAGAGACGGGAAGAGCGGCGCTCACCTCCTTTTCTCCACAAATGTGACTGACAGTGGAGCCAGAGGCGGGGCTTGAGGCAGGTCCAATAACCGACACCACACCCTTCGGTAGTATCTGACACACTGAATGCAGATGAAGTAACGAGACGGCCGGGGTTAGTGGTTTTCCTCTGACATTAAACCAGAATACAGTTGCAGTTCTGTCCTTGATGCTTCCTAACAGCATGTACACACTTGGTTGGCAGCTTTGAAAGGTCAGCCTTGCTTTGTCATTTACACACGTTAATCACTACAGGTATACCAGGTATGGCAGTACAGTGGTCACTCTGGCTGCGGACAGCGCCCGTGGCAGCCCCCGGCCATACTCCAGCGCACACGGTCCCTGCGTACAGAGAGAGCTTCGGAGGAGCACTCACTGGTGTCTGTGGTATCGTACTGGGAGTCTCTCTGCAGTTCAAAAATATCCACCTCCACACGGGCCCTGGCCGGCCCCTCCATCACACTGTTGATGTTTTCACGGGCCAGAGCCAGGGCCAAGCGCTCTCCTCGCCCACACACAGACTGGTCATCCAGGATCGCCGCTGGGGGAGGGAACAGGGGAGGAGAAAGGCCCATAGAACACTCCTGACTGTTTATAATGGATACAGTAGTGGCGATTTACAGAACCCACAGGCTGACTTTGTTTCCCAGAGTACAGTAAAGCACCTGGGGCGCTGGGAGTCAATAAGAGCCAGTGGGTGTCAGGTGCACGCTGACACAGTCACAGTGGTGAAGCTCACCCATTCGAACAGAGGAAAGTACTGGGCCCTGGCAGTAAGAGGGCGGGGCTACCATCACTAACAGGAGGACGAAGTGAATCGACAGCAGCAGCGCTGGCAGAGCCGGCATCTTCTACTGCTCCTCATGGAGAATGGTCTTCTGGCTTCCTGTTCCGCCACCTACTGGACAGGAGGACTCATTACACCGTAGCACAGGAGTCGCACAGAGGTGGGCTGAAATATTTACACACAAACATCGAAACTCACCCCAACTTAAATAGACACTCACAGAGAGCAGTAAAACTGTTTCAGAACACAAAAGCAAGAATGACAGTTTTCCTTTCAGTAGAAAGAATCGGCTGAGAGCTAAACTAACAAGCAGGTCAAAAAGCAACCTGCATACATGAGTCAGGATGGAGCTCTGACAGCCTGTGAGTCACAACGACCTCCCCACAACCTTTGCCACAGATACCGAGGTAAATAAATCCTGCATCTCAAGCAATATCCACTCATTTGAAGACTTTTCACCTTTGACCTTCTCACACAAAAGAAAAGATTGAACATTTTTATCTGACCCAGGGGATGAAAGAATCATCCTCTCTCTCCCCCTCACTCTCTCTCCCCAACTCTCTCTCTCTCTGACTGGTCTGTCAGGTTGCTGGGTGAGCGTATCACTGGGCGGGGGTGTATTGTCGTGTGTGTGATATTATTCTGGGTCATTGTGTTCCTGTTAGCTGTCTTTCAGTGAAGCTATCAGGACACCATCACAAAAGATGTTAGGTTACTAATAAAGACATTTTAATTCAGCTATATAAATGATCTATATTACAATGCATTTAAATGAATGAAAACCAGTAAAAGACATTTTTAAGGACAGTGGATGAGGCCGTCTACTAAATAATTCAAACAACTGCTCACCCTTTCGGACACCCTGCCAGTGTTTCCTTTCCAAAGATACGACGACACAGTTTGATGGTATATTGATTGAGTGGGAAGGGCCTCCAGACCCACAGGTGCAGTCAATCAAAACGATAAGTAATGTGTCAGGAGGCCAGGGCGTTTCTGCACCGAGGCACCTCAGTGCTTATTACCCAAGAGCAGACTGACCCAGATGGCCAGGAGAATCATCTTAAGCCTCATACCACAATCGATGACAAAGGAAGCCTGCGGTATTCCAGACAGTCACAGCTAGCGAGGGGGCGGGGTCACAGCTAGCAGGAGCCCCAAAGGGAAGGTCTGTTATCATGCATCAATAACTTCTGTGTACACATGCATGGTAAATACGACATGAGTGTTCCAGGGGAGAGAAGCGTCAATAGTGGGAAAAACACAAACACTCAAGAACTGTTTTTTGTTGAAGCAGTTAGGCATTTGTGTGTGGATTCAAAACAGGCCCACATGTTATATATAATAAACATTATACAGATGGTCCCCGAGTTATGGTAGTTCAGCTTAGGATTTTTCGATCTTACGATGACAACAGCTATACGACAAAATTGTCAAAATATTTTAATTTTCAAATGGCAGACAAATATAGCGGCGTATGTGCTACAATACGTCGGGACGCTGCCGGGACGTACGCATCTCCCGCCTTGTGGGATTTCTTACTCTCGCCAGCAATCGACACAGTTCAGTTGTTAGAGCGTATTTATTTTGTGATATTTTCAAGTTACTATGGGGTCATCAGAACACATCTCCATTGTAAGTCAAGGACTACCGGTGTATATATAAAATATTGTAACAATGTCTAATGTCTATGTTTTTAATCTATTGTGTCTGGATAAATATATAAACCTGACTATACAAATAACAGGAAGGAAGTGTGTGTGTGCGTGCGCGCGCGCTTGTGCATGTAAGTGTACACGTGTGCGTTTGTGCGTGCAGCATGTACGCAAGTGTGTGTGTGTGTGTGTGTGTGTGTGTGTGTGTGTGTGTGAGCATGCACGCAAGCGTGTGTGTTCCTGGCGGTGGCGGTGCCTTGGCAGTGCACTAGCGGTGTCTGCAGAGCCTTTATTATGAAAGAGAAAACCGTAAAATTTGCGATCTTAATTATCAACAGAGGGAGAGAGAAGCAGAGAGAATCAGAGGAGGAAGAGAACAGGAGAGAGAGGGAGAGAGGAGGGGAGAGAAGAACAGAGAAGGCGTACTGAGTCTGCACCCTTAGGCAGAGAAAGACAGAAACGGGGGAAGGGAAAAAATCTGTGAAGAGGACAGTAGTGTGAGGGGAAGGGAAGCATACTGTAAGGAAACTGCACATGGGAGAAATTCACAAGGTTGTAGGGGACTGAAGAAGCTCCGTATGTGTTTGTGCGTAACAAGTCCTTCTGACAGTAATAATAAAAGAAATATGAATCATCGGCATAATTAAGTCTGAGGCTGGAACTGCGTGAATAGCTACGGATTAAAGTATTGTACCAGCGTCCATTATGCAAAAGAATTCATCCCTGTGTTACAATTAATGGCTATTGTTCCATGAAGCAGACATCTTTAACAATGGGCTGCTTTCTAAGATGAGTGTGGAGTGTGGCTGGGGCCTGCAGAGGACTCCTGGGGGCTGACTCCTGCCTGCACGGGGGACAGCAAGCATCCAGCTGGGGAACCTCCCAGCTCTTCTGTGGGATGAGTGTGTGAGCGTTCAATAAACTTCAAAACCACATCACAAAGAGGCAGTCTGCGAGAGTATTGAGTCAGCAATGAACTCTAGCAGAACTGGTGCTCCCTTCCTTCTCTCCTCCCCCTTATCTCTCTGTCTCTCTCTCTCTCTCTTCCCTCCTCTATCTCTCCCTCGGCTGTTTCAGTGGAAGTGCTGAAATAGATAACCCTGGCGGCTCCTTTGAGTCAGCGCGCGAATCCTGGAACATCAGCTCCACAGACAGCATCTAACTCATCATTGTCACACAGGCCCTGACACTTAGACACCCACACAAGCACACATTTGCATATATTGCTGCATATTCACGTGACGTTCCATCTTAATAAATACGTGTCATGGGTGTCCAACCTCATCTAGGCGCACTGCAGGTTCTGGAACACATTTTCCCTTACAGCAATGAGCAAGGCAGTGACTCTCCAGAGAAAATATGTACGAATGGGAAAAATGCCATCTCATTTTCTGCAGGGAACAGACCACATAATATTGATTGAGAATGATCATTTCAGGGTTGCTCTGTGGCTGAAAGCAAGTGCTGCATTGAGCTATACATGTACCACGGACATTGAGCCGTACGTGTGCCGAGACACACGTGATGCATGCACGTAAGCATGTGCACGCGCACACGCACAAACACACAGATGTGTGTGCACACATATACACAAGTACACACACACACACAAGCATACACGGGTTGTATACTGAATGACTCAGATGACATTTGCTCTCTCAGCCTCTCATTGTCAGGTACTGCTGCCGTGGCAACAGGGGAAGAGGAAAGAGAAAGGGAGAGATCCGCAGAGCAGGTAAGCGAGGGATCAGAGTGTCGGAGCCCGTCGGCGCTGCACACACAACAGCACTGGGACTGCGCCTGCCCTGCATATCTATTGCGTAACTATGTCACCCACGGCTGTGCCTTGGAGTGGCGAGACAGAAGTCGTGATGAGATGGGGGCCACGGGGAATCAGGGGCCGTGGCATGAGTCTGCTGGAGGTCAGAAGACACACCACTCAGCATACACTTCTGCACAGTGAGGGTATGCAGACATGACCGTACCGTACAGGTCCTCAAGGATAAGGTCATAAAACCCACAGGATTCCATAGGTGCTACCCAACCGGGTGCAGGACCTACATGAAATGGCTTCTCATTTATGCTTTTTGACGCGTTGGGGCTTCCACCGAATAACCAAATCAACAAACAGTACAAATACATACTATCATTTGAGTTGAATGTGTTTGACACTATTGTATTTACAGCACATAAAACACACCAATTTACAGCATCTGTTAAATCGTTTGTGCATATTTATGTGCTTACAGTCCCCTAATAAAGCAAAAACGACAACATGAATTCAAACTTGGCCCTTAAGCCTACGGCTCGCTGCGTCCCAGCTGTGTTTGGCTGTTATGGAAATACCCGTATGATAAAAAGGACGTCCAAATGTGCAAATGACTGTATATTATATTACAGTATGTGTATATTTACAGACTTTCACATGTTCAGGAGGAGATCTAGAAGGTCTTGTTTCATAGCTCTGTGAATCATATTGGAAAGTTGAATACATGCATATTACACTTGCACATGCTTCTGTGAGTGAGCGTGTGCCCTACCAGGTATGATCTTACCAGCCACAGACACCCCAGTTGACACATCATTTAAAAAACAACTTCCCCCCCCCTGTAGATCTTAATCATCAAATTACTCCACCTGTCAACTAATCCATACACAGACAGTAACAAGAAACTGTTGAAACGATGGGAAGAGGGAAAGAGAGGGAGAAAAAGATGGGGCGGAAAGAGGGAGGGAAAAGGTGGGGCTGAAACAGGGGGGAGGCAGGACAAAAGAGGGAGGGAAATGCAGGGCCAAAAGAGGGAGGGAAAGGCTAAGAAGGAATGGAAAGCCAGAAGACAGAATGATTATAAAGGAAAATACTTAGGGGAAAGAAAAAAAAGGAAGTATAATTAAACTACAGTAAAACTAATATAAAAGCCTAAAAAGAGAAACAGAACAAAAAGCATTACACAAAGTCGAAAGCGGAGATATAAACAAAGGGAAAGAGTAGGAGTGGGAGAAAGATAAAGTGTGGGAGATGTGAAGTGTGGGAGACAGAAGGAGAGCGGAGTGGGAAGTGAACAGTTCTATATTTAATTGCTGGGTTCAGGAATAGAGTGACTGTTGAGCATAATTACTTAATGTGCCAGCACTAAACCAACATACTAGCAACATGAAAAGCACAGCCTGTGTACTAAAAAACACCCAACAGCAATTTGGGAGCACTCAGCAAAGCAATCGGGCCGCGATCCCCTCTGTAGCTCGCAGCACCTTCGACAACGAAAATAAACGTAGCTCTTTGTAAGCGGCGTGTGTAAATGCTGGCATGGTGCCCGAACATCGGTGCAAAGCAGAGCCACACACCGACTTCGACACCTGGAATCGATGGGCGGCGTATCCTGAACGCTCTAACAAATAAACTGACTGTGTTCAGCGTCCAGATTCTTCAGAACAGTGTTTCCCTAAGTAGGGGTCATGACTCATTTTGGGTCATGGACTTACTTGTGATTGGATACCAAGGTAATTAGTAAATAGAAAATAAAAATGTTTATACTTTTGGGTCTTAAGATTGGGTTTTAGGATTTAAAAGCTTAACTACCCCTGCTTTAGATCATCATTTATTATATCTGATGTTATTTATTGTCTTGTATTGGTGTTTTATGTTTTAATGCATCATCAGAGTAGTGACTTTAATTTAGTTGTATACAGGAGTACAATGATAATAAAGGAATTCAATTCAGTTCAGTAAATTCAGTTAAAGGCAGCGCCTCGTGCTTCCTTGATGATACCATTCCTTAGCCTTATCCAGGATTAAAAACTGCAGGTGACAAGCAGACAGGAAGTCAGAGACTCCTCTAAAATGAGCGATGTCATTAGCCTTGGACCGTCTGCGATTCGCAGGAAGTCAACGTACTACTGGTTACTGACCTTCATGCTTGTAGGCAAAAACAGATGTGCAAGCAGGACCAAAAATGTGTGCTTATAGTCCAAACTTCTGCATACCATTAGCGCTTCTTAATAAAGTGCCATTTCAAATGCCCTCAATTAAAACGAGACTGGACATTCAATGTGCTGAGTTTGTAGCTGCTGTGTTGGTGCGTGGAGAGTTCTGTACGTGCAGCGGGGCCCAAACCCCGAGGACGCTACTGAAAGTGCTTCTCTTTTATTTTGTCACCAAATCTATCATTATAAACCGTATTGTCTACCAATAATTTCAATGAAAAGCTGCATGAATCTCCGAGTTTCTTGGTATTTGGTATGTCCCTAATGTCTAGACTCCATAAGTTTATCCAAAAGAACAAAATTATTAGATGAAATCCATCTGAGTGTCATTTTAACACATACACAGGAGAGAAAAGTGCTGATAGTCAAATGGGATAAGATTCCAAGAAAACATGACCTTTGTACAAAGGCATTAACATGTCCAGTTTCAAAGTATGCTTAAATTTCATCAGTGACCTACAAATACTGCATAATATAAAACATTTACTCATTTTCCATGTCAAAACTTTTGTTTTGTTTTTTAATTAAATAACTTTCCATTTATTTCCATCATTAAATAAAAAATATCCCAGATTTTGAATGTGGTGTCACCCCACTGTCAGACCTAACTGTATAAATACTGAACACTTCTACACAGTACTGTGCACTAGTCTTACACATCCCTGTGGATGACTTGAACAGCATGTAACCATCCCTATACTGTGAGATGTCTTCAGCCCCCTCCCCCCCACCCAGCTCCCAATTAGTCTGCCTCCCTCCAGAAGCAGCCCACACGTCCCAACGGACACCTCCAGCATTTCAATAACCTGCAGAGATAACAGCTAGTTCAAGGCCTACCCCAACAGCTCCACACGAGTTTCACATTGTACCGCTACACCGACCACGTTCGGTTATTGTGTCATCTATACAATTAGTGTGGCTGCTGTAGTCACTTGTGCAGCACCTCGCAGGAAACCCGTGTAAACCTGCTCATGTCTGCTGGTTCGACAGATAAAACCCAGGGTCAAACTGGGATGCGGCTGTAAAAGAACCAGAACATCGTTCAGTGCTGCTTAACAGCTGAGGGAGAAGTACGAGCCGGAAGCACGGCCACACAGCCGGTCGCTGGCTGATCGCTTACCTTTATGTAATGCCGCATTCTGTGCTGAGGCCTGAAAAACTCCTTGCAGCTAGACAAAGACGTGCCAACATTACAGGTGCACAAGGCAGCCATTTTGAGAACCACAAGTTAATGACAGCCAGTTCTGGAGGTTGGCCAGGAACAGAATCCATAACGATCACAGTGGGCAAGATCCTCAGCCCAACTCAGACTCCCTAAACATCAAACGATGAAGTTCAGTCAGGGCTAATTTTCTAGCATAATTCCGCTGCAGCCAGCACAAAGAGAGCAACGGACTGATCTATATTTTAATGGGGGAAGGCTGCAGGATATCATATATTCATCCAAATATGGTAATAAATGATACAAGTGTCCTACTTTTTTTATTTTGTCCTTTCAGATCTGTGATATTGAGTATTCAAATATAAATAAATTGCTTATGTGCTGCAAGGATGATGTCATAGCACAGTGCAATGTTGAGTATAGTAGAGAGAACACAGGTGTGTAGACTGGTTGAGTATAGTAGAGAGAACACAAATGTGTAGACTGGTTGAGTATAGTAGAGAGAACACAAGTGTGCAGACTTGTTGAGTATAGTAGAGAGAACACAGGGGTGCAGACTGGTTGAGTATAGTAGAGAGAACACAAGTGTGTAGACTGGTGGAGTATAGTAGGGAGTACACAGGTGTGCAGCCTGGTTGAGTATAGTAGAGAGAACACAAGTGTGCAGACTTGTTGAGTATAGTAGAGAGAACACAGGTGTGCAGACTGGTTGAGTATAGTAGAGAGTACACAGGTGTGCAGACTGGTTGAGTATAGTAGAGAGAACACAAGTGTGCAGACTGATTGAGTATAGTAGAGAGAACACAGGTATGCAGACTTGTTGAGTATAGTAGAGAGTACACAGGTGTGCAGACTGGTTGAGTATAGTAGAGAGAACACAAGTGTGCAGACTGATTGAGTATAGTAGAGAGAACACAGGTATGCAGACTTGTTGAGTATAGTAGAGAGTACACAGGTGTGCAGACTGGTAGGTGACTGCCTTCTCAGGCACACTGCATGCACCACTACGGCTCATGATATGGGGAAAACACACACACACACACACACACACAATCTTCATTCTGACACAGGGCCAAGGTTCAGGAAGTGAGGCTCCCAAAGCTGGAGCAGGACACCTTTGGCGGTGGTATGTGGAACAGCATCTGTTTCTGGGAGAAGCGGTAGTGGAAACGAAGGTGGAAGTTGAGCACAGCGTGTCTGGAATCCGGGTATGCTCTAATTCTCCCTAGCAGGTCAGACACAGCTGTATTCCCACGGTGCTCTGGAGGAGACGCACCATGCCACACCCCTGGGGCCGGGGGCACGCATGCCAAGAGCGGTCACAGAGTAGCATGGGCTACAAATGTGGGAAACGTGCCAACATCACGGCACAGCACAAGTACCATCTGGTGAAGGCCCTCTCTCCATCACTGAGCACAAGTGAGGAACACAACGCCCTTGACAGAACAGAAGACTGTCACTGCACCCTGTCCAATTCACACCATTCACACCTTGTAGTCTCTTCTAGAAACGGCCAGGTAAACAGCAGGTAAAGGTGGAGCTCTGTCGCAATGCCCAGACTCAACGAGAGCCAGTGTTAGGGCAAGGGCCACACAACAGCACGAAATCAGACACTGCCACTGCAATTCTCTCAAAGCAAACCCAAAAAAAAAACATTTCAGTTCTGTTTGAGAGTGAGCAGGACATACCAGTGTAATTTGTAGCAATTGGATAAGAAGACAAATTAAAGACTTTGAAGCATCACCTATGCAGCTTCAATTGTAATTGACCGTGTAAAACGAGTTCACTCTGAAATGTTGCATAATGCTTCTGTTACATTAACATCGCATGCATGCACAGAAGCATGTGGACTGTGTATAGGTAACAGCATGGAAACTATTGCATAATAGATAAATTAGTCTCACAAGTTATTCAACACTTTCCAGAAAAAGAGACAGCTACAAACGAGAACCGCTCCTAATAACTTGTGTGTCAATGCCGCGGTTCCCTTTTAAAAACATTTTAATGAAGCACATGAAGCCATCCTGACCGGCTTTACTATTATAAAACAGCAAATTTACTGCCTTCACCTTTTGAGAGCTGAAACTGACTGATGGATATGCGGAGTTGGAATGAGAGAGGACCGCATATCGAGTGTCGTCACCCCATCCCATATATTTGTTCAGTTTACGACATTAGATCTAATCCTGTAAACGAAGGAAGCAGAACGCAGGAGGCCCGTGGTAAATTTTACTTGCGCACCTCCCCCAGCCTTCCCGTCAACACCAACAGATGTCTATTTTAAGCCTGCTCCTCGACGCAGGCCCCTAACGACCATGATTATGATGTTTATGCCAATCAATTGCCTGTCTGTTTCTGCACGTCCGCAGAGCCAGAGGTAGAGCTTCTGCACCACGGTGATTAAGGCTACTCAAGGTCTTGTGTGCACTGCAAGACACGTTGCTTTCAATGGAGACTCTTTAAAATGTTACTGTTTTTTATTGAGGTCTGGTTGTTAAAGAAAAAAAAAGCACAAATTCACAAACAAGTTCTACACAGCGATTCTGCTCCAGGTTCGCATCACAACGCCAATGCCTGTTTTTGCTACGTGTTAAAGTCTGATGCAGCAAAAATGCAGCATTTTCCTGCGACATCAGTTCAATCAGGATCTTCCACAAAGCACAAGGTTTAGCCAGAATGCAGCTGGTTAAAGGCTTGTTGTTGCTTGTTGTTTGCATGTAATTACAGTGTAGGAAGGGGGCTGAGGACGAACAGGAACAGGCAGAGAGAGACCGGCTTAAAAGGGAGGCCACGCCGTCAATAGGAGCGGAAAGCAGAGATAAGCGTGCTGAGACAGATCGTGTGAACGTGTGCCGCAGGCTGCCTGCCACACTGACACGGGGCCCTTACAGCGGCACTTTGGGGGGCTGCCTGCCACATTGACACAGGGCCCTTACAGCAGCACTTTGGGGGGCTGCCTGCCACACTGACAGGTGTTTGTTGTGAGACATACTGGTCACTCACACTTGTGTCGGTCACTCTGTATGCAGACCATGTCTTCAGCCAGGAGTTTTTAATTACTTGAGGTTGCCCTTACAGCTTAATCGACTTTCAAAAAGGTAACTTCACAATTATGGCAATTATAAAATCACACCATGAAAATGTGCTCAGAGCCCCAGTAAACTACCTTCTGACACAGGGTTAATGCTGCAAAAGGCCCTTTTGTTTAAAAACATCTTGTTTTTCCTTCCAGCCGGTTAAGGTCCAAATGAAGCTTTAATGAAAGCCTGAGACAAACACGACCGGGCGCTCTAGCCGCAGACACACCGTGTTCTTCACTCAGCTTTGTGCTTCTGTAGCTGTTAAAGGCAGATGCTAAACGCTGGTATGTGATTAAGGAAGACATGAGGCGTGACCGATCCTCAGGGCCGGCGGGGCGTCGGACCCGTCCCTCAACGTAGCGGAGGGAAGCCAGGGTCTAATTCACTGCTGATGTGGGCCCTCTGTGTGCCAGCTCCTCTTTGCCCGCCATGTTACCGGCTTACCCCAGAACCAATCTGAGCATGAGCATGGCCAGACACGGGAAATGAAAAGCACATCTTACGCAGATGATAGAAGGACAGCCACACAAAGAAGGGAGGGGAAAAGACGGTATTGAGCGCTTTCAGTTCAATGCTCGATCGCTGAGCTGTGCCCCACTGGCAGAGAATGCTACAATACCTGTCAGAGCAGACATTCTCAGTTCAATTCAATTCAGTTCAAAGGCCCTTTACTGGCATGACTGACCCCTGGCGTGATGCCACAGGAGCGACACAGAACATTAAGATCATCCGGACTGGGCATGAGCTCTGCTGTCAGCGACGGTATTAACGAGGACAGCGACAAGCGACAGGGAAATGGCGAGGCTAATTGCAATAATCAGAGCATTGAAGGGTTAATTGAAGCACTGCTGATGTGTCTGCATGTCAGGCGTTTTCTGCATCCTCCAGATCTCAGATGTGAACTCCACATTAAACACTCGGTGCTGACACAGCGAACAAGGCTGGGCTCAACACAGGCAGCCAATCAGCTGTGGCGATATCCTTTAGCACACGCCCACTTAGCCGGCTGTGCTGTACCTAGTGCCGAGCGGCTCTTGAGTCTCTCCCTTCCTGTGAGCTCATCACACTTCGTGTCCCTCTGTCTTACTCCCGTCCGCTTTGACAAGGGAATGTCAAACGAGGGCGTACGACTCTCCCACATTTTCCAGCTTGCTGAAGAAATTATCTGGGCACTTTCCCCAGTGGGACACACTGACAAAAACAGGCTGCACACACAAATGCGTAAAGGTATTCAGATCCATTTAAACATCTGTCCGGCGTGCGTCTCAGCCACGGGAGCTCCAGAAGAGCGTTAACATGATTAGATTTTGAACTAATGAGATTCCACTGCAAACGCACAGCATTTTGAACCTGTTCTCTTACTTTGTTGATTTTCTTGTTCCTTGATTCAGATGGAAAAAGCGATCTGGTGCCTTTTTTTTTTTATTTTATAATAATGTGGACATGCCACATTAGCAAGGTGAGCAATAAAAGACATTGAGAAGACTTGACCGTTGCGATTAATCCACGGCGCTCTGTACACAGAAAGGAGCAGTTTAAAAAACTGGTACAAACTACGCAGCTACTACAGCCAAGATATAAATAATCCAACGATATATTTTTTTATGCTGCAGCTTGGTTCCTTAAAACCGAGAGTGTGTTACTGGGGGTGTAGAACATATGTAACCAGTAGGCGATCCTGCCACAAATACTAAATTGCTTTCTGATAAAATAGGCCAGTGAATACACTAGGTGCTCCTTCATTGTCAGAAGCGGCTGCTGTGGATTTGATATTCCATCTGTAGCTTGGTCTATGTCTGGCATTGATAGTGTGCAGTCTTTGCTTCTTATATAGTGGGGGGGGGGGGGGCGGGGGGGACGGGGGGGGGGGGGGGGGGGGGGGGGGGGGGGGGGAGGGT
>JABJVR010000106.1:11531238-11600004 GCA_025773905.1 Chitala chitala | reverse complement strand
TTGATTTACTAGTTTTTTATCCACCTCTAATTCTCCCGCGCGCCCCCCACCCCCCCCGGGGGCGCGGGGGCCGCCGCCCAGGTGCCCGACCCCACTCTGATATAAGCGGACGTTTAACATTAACCGTTCACGTCAAACGTGGATCATTTAACAATATAAAATCTAACATAAAGGAGCCTAAGATAATTAGCCATACCCGTTCTTCATGTCTTATTGGGAAGTCAGAAATATTACGATATGCGATGCAGAAGGAATGGTTGTGATTAACTGTGCATTAAATGTGGCACGTGGGTATTTAAAAGCAACCCAAATTTAATGAAAATATCACGTTGACTGCAAGAACGCGAATTATGGACATTGCGGATCGATCTGTTGGCTGCCCGCGTTAAACCACTGCATCGGCAGCATAAAAATGTTGTGTGCTACTAATACGTTGTGAAACTGGTAAGTAGTATTTTTTAAAAAGAAATAAAAACGTCATCGATCTCTGTTCCAACACGAATGATTTCAGTACGTCGTTGTGAATGTTCGGCAAGTGCCACAAAATGGCGATAGTAATTTGTCTCCGCCATTATAGCACCGATCTACCTGTATTAGAACACGTGCTTTTACGGACCACGTGCTTTTCCACCCCTTGCTGGAAAAGCTGCGTTAATAACGTGATTTGTGCCTCATTTGTCAGCTTTTTAAGAACATGGACATTCTTCCACCAGAAGTGATCACTGCGGTATTAGGTGCCACCTCCGACACGGATAACATGTGGGCTCTTGATCGTCTCAAAAACCAAACTGCTTCGAGACTAAACGCGAATGACAACACCGAGAGCGGTAATATGCCTATAGCAGCGTCATCACTTTATTAATGAGTTTTTATACCAACAAACAAAAACACAACTTCTCTCCCTCCCTCCCTTCATACCTACTCTCAGACATACAACGCTATCGTTGTCGGGCAGGGACGTAATGGAATCGGGTGAAATTAAACGTAACCCAAGACACAAAAAGATGAAAAAAGTAGTCGATTCTTGGATTAGGCGGGTGCGAGCACGGACCAAACGTGAAAGGACGTACTAATTGTAGAGAACACACACCCAAATTGGGCAACGGTGAGACGCACTCCGATTAGACCAGTGTGTGTTTGTGTGCCATACACAGTACTAAGCAAGAGTCGGCCATCCTCAACTGCAGTCATCCACACCTTTCCGCATAAAGTCGAGAGCAGATTCAGAGATGTGGGTGCGCTTCACAGATCCGTAGCTGTCTTAAACTGCCGTTACTCCTTTTCCCGACATCGGCATCTGCAGTCTGTTGAATCTGGCTTCATGTGAGCATACTGAACACATACATCACAATACACCTAGAAAAAATGTCACACTCCCTTCACATTTAACACATGTATGGCTCCACTGAATAAGTATGGTGTGTGTACCTGCAAATACCGGATCTTTATTACACGATATTCCAAAGTTTCACATACAAGTACCTTGGAACATTTTAGACAGCTGCTAACCAATGACCTCAAACACTCCCCTAAACCAAATCCTCCCCCCTCCCAAAACAAACCCTATACAGATACACAATAAATAAAAGCAACAAAACATTTGACAGGCAGGGAAAAATGAGAGAAATGGAGGGAGAGATTTAAAACAGAAAAACAGTACAACGTTTTTCCCCACCCACCACCCTACCAAACAAGGGACTGAAATTGTATTTACAGGAAACAAACTGTGTGGCCAGCTGTACTATTCTACAGTAAAAGGGAAAATTACAAGAACAATATAATAACAATAATAAAATAAAGGTAGTTTGTATTTACAGATTAGCAGTAAGGGGGGGAAGGGGGGGGGCGGATCAGAGGAGCGGCTCCGGAGGCTGGGGCTGTCTGCGTTTGCTCTTTCTGATGTAGCTCTGGTTTTTGTGCAGCAGTGGAATTGGAACAGGAATAGGATTCGTGAGGAATAGCCAAGGGTGAATTGTTAAGCCTGCAGAATTTTTATAACTTTTTTTGCCACCTTCGAGTGAGGAGAATTGCAATCGAGTTAATGTGTCTTTCCCCAATCAAGATAAAAGCCAAGTGAGAAAAAACAGCAAAAAGCACAACTCTACCTGCGGTTGGACACAATGCATGCCCCCCGAACGCCAACCATCTGGAGCATGCCCACACGCACGCAACACGTATCTGACGGAGCAAGGCATGCAGTGAACTTCTGAGAAAGCCTTTCAGGGCAGGCGTTAACTGGAGTGAGACACTTTCGTAGCGCGGAATGGCCAACGTCAGGGCATCGTTACACATCTCTCGTGCTTCAAACGTGACGACACTGCCGACGTGTAGCAGATGCTGTCCCAGTTAAAGCTGAACTGCGTAAAACAAGCGAGCTCCTACGAGATCACTGGCAGAGCTGACGAGTGGAATCTACATGCTACCCAGGAACTAAGTAAGCAACTCTTTTGCAATGGTCCACTGTGTTGCCTACCTTTACCTGTGCAGACACTGCCTTCACTGAACCTCTCGTTTACCTGGAACAAGCATGATGATCCTGCAGCTCTCCTGCCATCATCCTCAGAGGTGCAAGGGCCCCAGTGGATCTCTGAAACATGCTTTATTTTTGGCTGGTAGAAAATGCAACCCACAGAGGCGTGCATTTTCAAACTCAAAGGTCCCTTATAAAACAGAACCAGTAAGACTTTCATTTCACTTGTTAATGAGGCAGCAGCCTTAGCTTGTTACAGCATCTGCTGCTGCTGGCATCCTTGTTTCTTTTCTACATAAACGCCTCTAAAATCCAACCACATCCTACCAAATATAAAAAAAAAGAACAGACAGGCAAGTAAATGGAAAAAAGTTGTCAGTTTACACAATAAAAATATAAAACACTTATTTCCCCGATTCAAGCCAAACTAAAATGTCTATCACTTTACAACCTGCTCAGACAATGAGGACAATGGCTTACAACTGCAACATGAAGAGCTCTGACAACGGTCTACAGCTAAGAGTCTTGTTACTGTGGTACAGCACCTCAGTATCTGTAAAATACAGCTCCACAAATCACTACACTGAGGCAGTAAAGAAACAGCCATAGTTTAATAGGCCAAATTCCACAGGCCAAAGTCAGCAGCTGACTCAAGATATATACCACTGTTGATCAGTAGATGGCAACGTTGGCCCAGAAGACAGATGTGCCACATGTGAAGCAAGTCTCAATGCTGCACCATGGGATTGTCGTTTGTCCAAAACACACGACCATTCACTCTTCTGGTTCATCGTCCACAAACTATTTTATCATACTTATAAAAGCAAAGAGAATCAAATAAATAAAATACAAATTTTAAAAAATAAATGAAATTATAAAATTGGAGACTTTTTTAAACAGACATGCCCCCTTTAACATCCTCTCCACTTTGCCCGCAGTAACGTTTGCCACTAGCGGGAGTATGATTAATCGGGTGCTAAACAGGCCTGGCTCCAAAGCGATATCAACCACGGGCTGCACGAAACCTAAATGAGGCTCCCTGGGCGTCAAGCCTGGAGGTAGCTTATACTGACCTGACTGGTTCTCTATCCTACCACAAAACTACAGCCGACCTACGTGTTAGAACTGCTTTTCGCTTAGGAAGATGGGGATATGGAGGGAGAAAAATGGGTCAAGATGCTGAGCGCACGCACGCGCGTGTGTGTGTGTGTTTGTTTGTGTGTGTGTGTGTGTGTGTGCGTGCGTGCGTGTGTGTGTCATCTGGGAAGAGTATGTGCTCAATATCTGCTTACTACAGTTCGGAGCCATTGAAGTGGAAGAGGTGAGAGGAAGTGTGGGAGAGAAATGGGAAGGGGGTGCTGACTGACAGGCAGGAAGGATGGATGGGTGTTCAGGTGCTGTTGCTGAGAGGTCCCGGTGCAGAGCTGGGCTGGGCAGGACTGTCTGAAACAGTGCCCTCTGCTGGAGGGAAAGAGGGAAGACAATCCAGTCAACATTGGATAATGGATTAGACAGCATTAACAATATCCAATGTGCATTGGTTTTTAAGACCCTGTGATGCTGTCCACAGCCAGCATCAAATTCTGATCATCTTTCAACATTTTACTGACTTTCCCTTACATTAGGAATAACAACAGTTTCACCTTTGTGTTTTCATCCCATGGAACTGTTTGCAAGATTCACATCTAAAAAGCATACAAGAGTAAAAATGTTTTGGTATTTCATTTGTTTCATGTTTTAAAAGCTCAGGGTCAAATGTTTTAGCTACCCTGAGCTGCACAGACAGACTGCCAAAACATGCCATATGGATTTAAGACAATATAACAATAAAATAGCTGTCAAGGTACACATATTACAATCAGCGAGCACTGAATATTTAAACTGACCATATTTACGACACACATTTTAAGAGTTAGAAAGGACAAGACTAGGCACTAGGTGATTAAAGGGAAAATCAGCTGAAGATGAAGTGCAAGACAGAGCATGCTGATGAAGGCGAGCCACGAGGCCAGTCAGCATGTACTTACCGTGGGAGGGAGGTGCCGTCTGTGCGCGGGCGTGAGGGGGAATGAGTGTCGAGTTCAGTTGGGGCTGGATAGACAGCTCTGAAAAAAGGGGGGTGCGTTAGCATCCGCATCTTGGTCACCCTGCACCACACGTCCTCAGTGCGTGCGAGTGTGTGTGTGTGGATAAGGTCCACATTGCTGCTAGTCCTCAAAAAATAAAAAATAAAACTTTTACTGAACAAACAGCAAGACGGAAAAAACACACTTAAAAGGGTTCCATTTCATTTATACTGGAAAGGAGTGTGGAATTCTGGGGCACGCAACCCCAAAAAATAAAAGTAATAATACAGACTGACAGCAAACACCACATCCTGGGTTTATTCTTCTGGCCACAAATGGAGATTAAATGATTTGATGTAAGATCCGTCAAATTTGTATAATGCAGATTTTAACTCTCAAAGTGTTAAATATGACCAAGTTCTTCAATGTGTAAAACTAAATTAATTATAAATTCTGCAAAATACACGGTTTATAAAAGAGCTGTTAGACAGTAGTTAAAGAGGCCATGTAACACACACCCTTTTCTTCACCTAGCTGACTGCAGATGAACACTAAAGCATGTGCCCAATTTGTTCCTTCTAACACTTTCCCTCACCTTAGCCCAGGCAGTCTGCCAGCTTTGGTTTAATGAAACCCTTATATAGTATTAGGCCAAATGACAACATATGCATTCCATTAATGACTGAACTCATAATGACTGAATAAAGAGTCATTAGCTCGTTTTGAGGACCGTTACGACGTTTAGTTGCCATGCTCTTGCCTCTCCATCCTATGCTTTCTCCTGTGCTTTTCAAATAAGGGAAAAAGCAACACCTAATCATTAGTTCAAATCATGTAGATGTGTGAGGGGCCTTAGCCATTAGTCGATACATACCAGTTTTACCTGCGTCACGTAACACTGACCAGGACGCTGGTGACTGGTCATAATAAGCTCCTTTTGGAAACACGGTTACTAATAAAATCCGGCCATGTACTCCTGTAGGCAAGGTACAGAGCTCACACCAGTTATGAAGTGACTGCCAGTGGGGGCTTTACCGACACAAAACTGTCTGCAGACACGTTCCTTACTGAGTGTGTTGGTGGACACTCACGCTGCAGTGAGGACCGTGGACTCTCAGTGCCTTTATTAACACGTGCTCCTTCACACTGTGCCTGACAAAGCTGCCACGTTCTTACTCCCGCATCCAAAACCTCATCTTTGTTGGTTGTTACACCCCACAAAACAAAAACCATTACAACACACATCGAGGGCTTAGCTCTCTTTCACAAACATCCCAGATCGATTTCCAGCAAGGCTTTCCATTTGTTTTGGCCGTCTCACAAAGCCTTTCTTCCAGGAACAGGCAGGGGCGTTTGAAGGACATGCAGAGGTCACGTTGCCCAAACCCAAGGTGGTGCCAGCATTCCTGAACCCTGTTCTGCTAGAATTAAGCCCAGCATTACATGTACTTCAGACGATATCTAGAGTTCATGGAGCTAAACCGGCTGAACCAGAAGGGCGGCAAAACTAGGACAGCGTCTGTCCAGGACAACATGGCAGAGCAGAAACGACCCTGTTCAGCCTGCCCCTCACTCCACCAGCTGCCCTGCACCTCACTCCACCAGCTGCCCTGCACCTCACTCCACCAGCTGCTACTAAACCACTGGCTGAGAATGAGTGTGTTCACTGAGGCACTTAAATCCACACCTACGAATGTTCACAAAGAAACAAGTGTGCTCAATCAACTTTGGGGGGGCATTTAAATTTTTTTCCCCAGTTTTTTTATTGCACTGCATGTACAAGCTGTAGTTTTTTGATTTGTTGGGTGGCCCAAGCATAAATGACAGTATGTGACTGCAAACTCCATGGAAGCCAAGGACCATCCTACCAGGACCTGTTTGGCTGGTTTTGAACAGAAACAGGTAACCATATTGTGGCCTGACATTACAACAGGCTTAGATCGCACGCGCACGAACACACGCACGCGATGGGTAACCAAACAGCTCTGACAGAGAGAGGCAGGAAAAACGTTAATTTGTACTTCAGTCAGATGGAGGGGGGTGGGCACCGGGCAGGGACAGATGGGGGCGGGTACTGACCCACAGGGCTGAAGTTGAACAGCATGGGCAGCTCGCGGCCGCTCGGAAGGCGGGCGTTGGGCTGTCGCAGCTCGTCGAAGAAGGCATGGGCACAGGCCTCTAGCGGGGACAGTCGCGTCACGGGCGTGTACTCCAGGAGCCGGGAGCAGAGTGCGATCGCCTCGGGAGGGGTGCGAGGCTTGAACACCTGGGGTGGGGGGGGGATTTCAGCACTCCAGTGTTACAACTTTACTCACATTCTAGATCACTATAAAAGCACAAAAAGGTCCAGAAACACAATCTAGCGCAATGAAGTGAATGACCCACCTTTGTCCATGGGTGTGCTTTGATCTGTGGAAATTTGAACTCTGTGTAGTTTGGATTCATCTCTCGAATCTGTTCCCTCGTTGGGGTCCCCAAAACCTGAGGTGGAGTTAGAGATACAACAACGTGTGCGTCAACCATAGGAGGTCTGCCCTGACAACGGTCTTTGTAAAACGTGTATGTAATAATAATCAGGCAGCTTATTAAGCACCAGAATTCAGCAGCTGTGGCTAGTACTCAGCTCACAGACATGCAGGACGTTAAGGGTAACATAAAGAGCCCTTGGTACAGGACCGGGATGGGAATCTACAATGTCGCTGAGCTCAAGGCCCTGGTTAATCTGCTGCCCGGCCCCACCTTGATGATCTCCACCAGCTGGTCTACTCCACTGTCCCCTGGGAAGATGGGCTGGCCCAGCAGCAGTTCAGCCAACACGCAGCCCGCAGACCAAATGTCGATGTTGGATGTGTAGTCGGTGGCCCCGAAGATGAGCTCAGGCGCCCGGTAGTACCGCGAGCAGATGTACGAGACGTTGGGCTCGCCACGGACGAGCTGTTTGGCACTAGGGGAACAAGATGCAGACGTGCTTTGAAAAACATCCAGCTTTGTAGGACATTACACCTCCTGACATCTCCTACTCCAGGAACAAGTGCTGAAAGCAGAAACCCTCAACACATCTGCCTGTTATTGTTACAGAAGATGTAAGCTCAAGAAAAACAGAAAACATGCACACTACCACATAACAGCTGGTCTAGGACTGAAGAAGAGGAGCAAAGAGGAAGGGGCGCACTGCTGAAGGGTGCTGAACTTCAACACACCACTATCCCATGTACGCCACAGAAACGCACACAAAGGTCCGGGGCAGGCGAGCTCACCTCCCAAAGTCACAGAGCTTGAGGATGGCAGTCTCAGGGTCCACCAGCAGGTTCTGCGGTTTGATGTCTCTGTGACAGACCCCCTGGGAATGGATGTAGGCCAGACTGCGGAACAGCTGGTACATGTACACCTGCAGGAAAAAACAACCCTCCAATGGCACACAGGGTACGTAAACATGACGACGAGGCAGGGGCGCATGCTTCGCCCTGTCTCCACGGAGCAAGAGTAAAGCAGCTAGCGAAGGCAGCACACTCCCTACGCTGTGAACAGCACACACACACACATCGGCTTAGTGTGCATTTACACAGCACAAAGACTTGGAGCAACTGCACAGAGCTTGCACAGAGCTTGCACAGAGCTTGCACAGATGAACCAGCAGAGCTTTTTGCCACATACAACCTTGCAGAGCAGGCACCAAGTTGTCAGACACACACACACTTGTAGGCAGAGCCCTGCACTGTGGTTTCTCTCACTCACTCTCACACACACCCGCATAATCCTACACTGAGCTTTTACATACACACTAGGCTGTTGGTCCAATACGGATCTGCCAACATGGGTCCATAAAATCAACATGCGACACCATGCCAGCAGAATAATATCCACATTTCGGTGCTGTGCATTTCTGCTATACCTGGTGAAACAACCACCAACAAAAATGTTCTCCACAACTGTCAAATGAGATGACCTCAGAGTTAAATACGCAAAATACAGCGCTAACCGTTAAAATAATTCATTCAAAACAGTATTTTTACACACACCTGATCAGAAAAGTTTGATACCATGCATACACAACTAGTGGTGACAGGAACTTCTCAATACAAACAGTAACTTCAATAAAGATATTAGCATTACCTTGACCAAAGTCATGGGTTTTAGTTCAAACTATTTCTATCCTTTATAGAGTTCAACATATGTGAAAGTGACAGGCCAACCTGAACACGGAAAACACCACCTTCCCCCAAGCATGACAGGTAACTTAACACTGCTGCTCCAACATCTTATCTGTCATCTTGACCAGGGGCAGGAACACACAGACAATACAAGGAATTACGTCTTACAATATTACAACAGTTCTCCAGAAACCAGTCTGTCAATTTACTTCCAGTCTAACAAAACTTAAGCAGCCATTAGTGTATTTAGCACAAGCTGATCTTGTCTGAAAGCTACTCCTGAGAAACAACTTGGAGGTCTTTGGACGAGAACTGAAGAGAAAGTGTCTCCACCAGCCTCCACGATTACTCGAGTGGACCCACCAACAAGTCCCTCAAATTGACCCCTGACGTCTCCCTTCACAAACAGCGTGGACACTCCACACGTCACCCAGCACCCCCTACTGTCAAAGGACAATCAACGTTAACTCTTTTTAAAAATAAAATAAGGTGTGCTTAACTGCATTTCCATACCAGTGAGCCAATTCTGACAACACACACCTGACTGAAGGGGAACTGACCAGCAGTACAAAAGGGGCTTATATCGTTTCACACTTCCTACAGCAATCTTCTGGCGGATCAGAAGGTGGCGGGTCAGACGGCTTCTAACAGGAACATTTTCAACTCGTGCCAGTGTTTAATACAACACTGAGATGGTGGACGCTAAACAGCCACAACAGGTGGAAGAGAGTAACCGTACTAAAAATGTTACTATCTTAAGACCATACATGTAATCAGCTCTACACACAAACCCCTGGCTAATTACTGCAGCCCTGTGTTTGAGGGACCGCACGCAGTACAGCGCTTCATGTGTTTCCATGTCTTTGAGTGTGTGTGTATTTACTGCATTGTGAAGCATTTTACTGATGATTGTGCCACAAAGGCGAAGTAGGGGGGTTGCATGAAGCAAGGAGAGAAGCTGCTTCAGCTCCAGCCAAGTCAGTGCTACATCCCAGCATCTACTCACTGCCCCCCCACCTTCTGCTCATTTCATTAAAGGGACCCATGGTGGCTAATGACCTGATACATGTCATTTTATAATGACTGTTCTATGTATAGACAAGCAGTCAATTCAAGAGTACCATGAGCACAGACCCTGGTGTGTGGAGTATAACTGTGTCTGGGGTGTCAGGGAGTGATACACTGAAATTACCGTCACACAGATGGGGATAGTGGTCTTGGCCCACTGTGTCTGGGGTGTCAGGGAGTGACACACTGAAATTACCTTCACTTAGATGGGGATAGTGGTCTTGGCCCACTGTGTCTGGGGTGTCAGGGAGTGACACACTGAAATTACCTTCACACAGATGGGGATAGTGTTCTTGGCCCACTGTGTCTGGGGTGTCAGGGAGTGACACACTGAAATTACCTTCACACAGATGGGGATAGTGGTCTTGGCCCACTGTGTCTGGGGTGTCAGGGAGTGACACACTGAAATTACCTTCACATAGATGATAGGGATAGTGGTCTTGGCCTTGTTGAAGTGCCGGGCCACTCTGTACACCGTCTCAGGCACATAGTCCAGCACCAGATTCAAGTAGACCTCATCTTTCTGTGAAGAATCAGAAACTCAACAAATTAACATCCTTGTCAGTGTCTCACTATTTTCAAGACATAGTTCAGTTAACCCCACTGAAGCATGTGGAAGGCTACTGTGTTATGTAAAAAGTACCTCTTGTGCATTTCATATCCATTTCAGGAGTTCACATTTATTTAAAAATAAGAAATTATTTTTGAGTAAAGTTAAGTGTTTTTCACCAGTACATTTAATTAAGCACTTAATACTAGAGTAAAACAGCAGTGTCCCTCAAGGATAAAACCTACAGTCTAGCTTCAAAGTCAGTAAATGTGTAATAAACAATCTATATAAAGCCATGCAGGCTTTTTGAGGGTCAGAACAAGGACTGAAACCAACGAGCTTGCACAAGCTTAGCCCTGTACCCTTACACTGAGTGGAGTCAGAGAGGGGACGCACCTTTTCACCGCTCGAGTAGAAGAAGTAGCGTAGCCTCACTATGTTGCAGTGGTCCAACTTGCGCATGATCTGCAGCTCACGGTTCTGTGTTAGAGGAACACATGAGAAATCTGATGAGGCAGTAATGCAACCATGCGCACGCTGACAAAGCTGGGGAGAATGTCCTCTGCATTTACAAAAATACGGTGTTTGGAACTCAGCTGGCTGTCTTCTCAAACACGAGGAAAGACAGCTGTTACACCACGACAGTAACTGACATGCGTCCTGGTCCTTAGTACTGCTTGTCAATCTTGAGACAGCACTGCTCTGCATTTGTGTTTTGCATGTGCGCCATGCAGGACGATGAAAACTGTGAAAAGCAGGAGTGGGGGGGAGGGGCATAGATGGCAGTGTGCTTGTCATCTTGGCCTCTGTACCTTGAACCTCTTGTCCTGTAGAACCTTTTTGATGGCCACCATCTCCTGGCTGTCCACGAGGCGCGCCTGGTATACCACGCCGAAGGAGCCGTTCCCAATCACCTTGATGTCCGTGTAGGACACCTCCTGAGGGCGGTCTGGCCCCTGGCCAGGAGTGGCCACCACTGTAGTCACCTTGCCACTGTCCCCTAGGAGAAGTACATGACACACACACACACACACACACACACAGTGAGGTCGTGCCCCTTTGCTCCTGCGCCAGAAACAACAACTCGCTCTCAGTGTGACTGTAAGCAATCTCTGTGTCCCCTGGGAGATGTGTAATGGGATAACGTGCGCTCGTTTCCAAAGTGTAGCCTAACCTGGTGTCACCTGCCCACTGCGCCGAGGAAAAGCCACATGCAGCACAGCAGACCCAAACCCATCCAACGCACCCATCTCAAGAGCCTGCATCCTTAGCATGACAACATTACAGGCGCTAAAGTGATGTCAGCACCTGCAGTGTTAGCAACAGGACAGGAGGGCAGTGCTGTCTTTTAACCATGAGCTGGACAGAGTATTGCTGGATGCTAAGGCAGCTCAAACACTTAATCAGCCCTCAATAATTATACATTAGTGTGAGAAAAAACAAGAGACCAGTTAACAATGATTTTGTTAATCATGGGCATGGGAACAACCCAGGCACCCACCACAAACCACTTCACAATGAGCTGAGTGTGAATTAACAGCACAATGCAACATCTCCAGGCTGCAGTGAGAAACGTCCAGCCACACACGCAGGTTACGGTTTTAAGCGTTCTGCCCATTCGCAGGTGTATCAGCAGCAGTGACACACGGCTGATCAGCTGCTCAGTGCGTGTGAATTATTCACCACTGAATGAATATATGTTTCTCTAAGTGTCGCAGGCTGTAAACGGGCAAGAAAGTTCGATATAAGTAAGCAAGACATTCAGCTGCAATCTACTTGGTTCGATGACGGAGAATTTCCACGCATCATTTGCCTTTTTCTACTCGAAAGAAAATTCAAAATCAATACGAAAAAATGTCTAACTGCTGATCTAATGGTCCATTAAACAAAGAAATTTAAACTGTGTCCCTTATTTGTTAACAAACAAGGTCACACCCAAAGGCATGTATAATAGTGTACATTGTATGACTGTTAGTGCACACACGTGAAAATGTATTTTGGGAAATTAGCTCAGACGACACGAGAGCGAATTTAAGGTGTGGCGAGTGTGACAACCTGACTGCTAGTTTTGTCACTCGAATCACTGGCTGACCCCACTCCCAAAAAAAGTTTGTTCCACTTAACTATGCTTCGGTACCGAAATGCAACACTGGTTTTACTCTCTTCAAGAAAGCATTCACAAGGAAATCATTAAACATTAACGAATGTCGTGATATTCACTTCAATAATAAATGAAATAATGGGTAGTTTTAAAGGACTCGGACTGCTTGAGTTTATCATTAACTGATGAACCCATCAAGTTATCATTCCATTTACCACATTCCAAATCACATCTCCAATTTTCTAAATTTAAACCAACTCCTTAAATATTCTAACTACATACATTATTGTCATCTCTAAATATTCTTATATACGTTTCTATGAGACAGTGCATTACTCTACAGCTGTTTCGAGATCAGTTCAAACACACCAATATCAATTTCAAAAACATTTTAACCAACATTTTTCATTACTCACAGGCCCTAAACTTTACACAAGTCTTCTCTAATGCATCAAGAAGTTTTTCATGGGTATGCCTGCTGAAAGAGAGCTTCCTTACACTATTCCCAGCACATTAACATGCATTATGCAGAATCCAGTACAGGACCCTTTATTATAAGACCGGGCCATTTACTGTCCACGCTTTCGCATAATGTGTTCTAATGTAATACACAAAACAGGAGCACTAAAGAGCTTAAACAGCGATAGCAAAGAGCGAAGCTGCAACACTCACGAGTCAGGCGGGACGTCCTACGGCCTGCATCTCACACCTACTGCTCCATTAACACACTAAACTCAAAAGTTACCCAATGTCATCAACTGGATTCAAACCTCTTCCTTATTAAATTGTTGGTGTGAAACTAATTAAGACACCATCAATTAGCGGACGGCGAAACCCGGGCTGAGCTTTATGTTAACACGTCACAATGCACGTGGCCATGCTTTCATATAAAATCACTGACTTTGCAGGAAAATATATGCATTTGTTCTTCAAAGGACAAAAATGAGCATAAACTGTAAACTCACCTATACCCAAAAAACACGGGAGGTTAACTTAAGGAAAAGCAAACCTACGCGAAGCTGCTAGCTCTGTTTCTCTGCCACTCCACAGAAGCCATTAGCATTTTAAATGTCCAGCAAAGGACGGATGTGTCAGGCATCGCACGGCTAGGACAGACAGACACTAACCTCGCGTATCGAGGTGTGTGGCTTTACTTATTGACTAAACGTCTCACTTTGGTAACTGACCACTCTGAGTACGTCTGCGTTACAGGAAAGAGGGCTGCTTAGTGGAGCTGAAGCGCTTCTCACCGAATGACTTCCATTGATCTGGTCCCCGTGATGTGCGAGTGCTTTGCCAGAGCCAGCTGACCTTGCAGTACTCGGGTGGACTGGAGCTCAAATCCAAAGCTGCACACACAGCTCACGCTTCACGAAAAGAGACCTCTGCCATCTGACCGTGCCTCTACACCATTTAAAAGCTAATTATTTTACTGATCTGCTTTACCATGAACAGGTTAACAAAATACTGCACGTGCCATCCTCAGCCTCACCATGCATCTCATGTCTAGAGTATAATACAAAATACAATAACTGACTTTGGAACATCAGACATTAACCAAGATTAAAATTTGCACATGTAGACGACTTTAAAATGGTACCAGTTAGACCCTGTAGAGGTTGTGTACTAACATTTTCAATTATGTAGGTCTTCACAGAACCTGCCAGAGGGAAAATGGATTTACAGTGTCACAGTACTGTTTTGAACATTTCAATACGTTTTATTTTATAATTCTCAATACCATAGCCTTCACTTGTTGCGTTACAACGATCAAACTTAAAGTAAACTTTTAAATAGGAAGGCTTAACACAGGTTTACGGTAAATTCTTTTCTATGCGTTTAAAATAGGGATATAACTTAAATTCGCCCATTGTGACAGAAAATCTTAACATACTGGTACCTTACTGCATTGATAACGCCACGAATATTTGTTCATGTATCCGAAGCAACGAAACCGGCTGTGTTAAAATATGTACCGATTTAATGAAGTTAACATTTAAGGCTTCTTGGCGACAATTTCTTCCTCTATTACAGACAAAGTCCTCACACATGAGGCTGGTCGTCCCTACTGAACGTGGCTCCAGAAAAGCTTTTACCCTAACCGAGGTGCCCACCGTATGCTACAAAGACGATCCATGCACTTCAGGAAGCTTTTTCCCCAAAATCCACCGATGTCTCTTTTCCTCCCTACGCCCTGATTTCCCTAAGGCCTACCTTCTTTTCAAAGAAAGATCGTCTAAAATAGGTGTTGAACAACAATCGGAGTCCCTCTTTAAAACGGCCCGTTTGTAAAAAACTACATTGTTAGCTAGACACAGCTGCGTTATACGATCTCTCGATTCCTGCATCGTAATACTTAATGATCCCACTCTCCCTTAGGTTTGGATTATTTAATGAATACTCACTGCTCATCTTCAAGTTACCAAATCCAGAGGAACTGCTCCCGGAGGCCTGTGAAGCCCCGGACTTTCCTGTAGCACTCGCACCACCGACCGCCGATCCGGCGGTGGCGGCGGCAGCTCCGGGAGCGCCTGGTGGCTCGGCAAACGAGCTGGTCCTGGGCCGCCCGCTGCCGCTCATATCTGCGTGCGAGGGTGTCGGGGCAGGGGGGGTGAGGAGTCTCTAGATAGGGCCAGATGAGTGCCGGTTGTGCCTGTTCAGACTTTTAAAAACCGTTAAAAGAGAGAGTGCATTAACGATGTATAGCTGAATATCTTCGTCTATCCTTCTCTCTCTCTCCTGTCTGAGCAGTTAGACCGGACGCACAGAAACGCACGGGCTGCGCGCACTGCCTTGTAGGTAACGTAGTTCGGATTAATAGCGCTTTAGGGACATTTGAATAACAAAACGGCAACAGCGTGTTTTTGTTTTTATGAAGGAAATGTGGTCAATTTCTCGTGAATTTTTCTGATGGATTATAGGGTACTAAAATATATTACATATTGACAAGAAACAAATACATGAACAGAAGTTCATGTTTCACTGTAAAGGGCGTATGGGAAGTATTCCCTTTCCGTTTTAGAAAAGGTATGGACTTAGTTTTTAAGAGCCTTTAGGTTTCTCATATATTATTTTAAAATGTGGTAAAATTTAACAAAATAGTTAAATGTAACACATCCAGGAACTCAGAGGAGTGATTAACTACCTTTTTGAATTTTAGTGCTGTATGTTCGGTTAACAAGAGCCTTAATTCAAAAATCAGACTTTAAAATTGTACGTTTTAAAAACTGGGCAACATGAGAATTTTTAATTTTATTCAAGGCTACATGCTTAGTAAGAGACTCTTAGTCGCTTCGAGAGCGCCACTTTCCTTCACCATACCACTTCCTTTTGCTTCTCGCTATAATGGCGAGAAGTAACCTTTTTGCCGCGCTGACATTACGTCAGTCGCAGACCCCAACCCCTCCCGCGTAGCGCCGCGCTGTGACTGACAGCCGCTCTGTCCAATCAGGGCTACCCTATATCACGCGGCCAACCAGTAGGGCGGGCTGGCGCGGAGAGAGGCAGATCGACGGACAAACGATGTATTTCGGCCGCTTTGTATGTATTTATACGAAGGTATTACATGTATTTTAAATAACAGAGTAGGACACCGAAGGAAATTCGATCGATATTACAAGAGAGAAAGTCTTATAACCTCCGTGGAGCGCAGTGACAAGGCACCCGCACGGGGGACTATTCTACAACTGTAACAGAGGTAAGACGGACAACGGGGAGAGAAGGAAGGCCCGAGCTTGATACGGGAGACCTCCGGAGAAAAGTGGAGAGCGCCGCCTGACGACCGCCTTGTACTGGGGAACCACGGTCAGGAGAGAACGGTGTGTTGTGGAAAGGCAGGGAAATCCGTGAGAGCGCCACCAATCGCTCGCCACAGGCCAGTGCACGAGAATCAGGCGAGGAATGGCGCGAGATGAAGTGCCAGATGAAGTCGTGTTCTTGATGCACGGCCTGTGTGGAGGGTTCTGTTAACAATCTCACACCACGGACCTGTTAATTAAACACGCTTTGCTAAACACGTATATTGGCCTGATAATTTCTGATAAGATAATTGCTTTATATGTGATGCATTCGTCTTCTGTGCCATTGCATAGATCTGGTCAAATTATTAGTGCACAATACCAAACGTTTTACTGCACTTGCAATTTGCATCAAATGTACTTTGTAGCCCACGTGTAGCTACAGATTTTAACACACTCTGCATTATACTCCAGACCAATGAAAAGGAGACTAAATTACTGACAAATTAGTAAACCGACAAGCATTGATAAGATGTTGCGTGTGAAGAGCGCCGGGCTTCCAAACAGTAATTGACTTGTTTAAAAAGCACGACTGTGCTTCTGGGTGTTGTGAAATTTGGGGGTTATGTGGGAGAAAAGAAATAACCTTGTTTCACCCTTGATCGTTGAAATGAGGAAAAGCACGAATGACCCTTTGCATGCCGACACGCGCACATTTATGTGCGTTTGTTTATGAAAGAAATGGAATTCACTCAGCAGCATAGGTGCGTGTGCAAAGTGACAAGTGCCCTGAAATACACGCATGTTCAAAGACATGAATATATTTCTCGTTGTCTATTTGAAAGTATTACTTCCGTTTTCGTTGCCTTCTGGTTATTGATGTTTGTGATGTCACTCGTTTGTGACATGCACGTGTACTATTATCCTTGTAAGTCGCTTTGGACAAAGGCGTCTGCTAAATAAATAAAATGTAAATGAGATACGGCAAAATTGTGTGAGAAGAATTAAATAAACTTCTTTATGTGTGTACCAGAAGTGAATACATACTACCTTTAATGAAAACCCAGATCACAAATTAAAATGCAGTCCTACATTTGCACAATGGCTATTCCTGCACATGTAGGACTATCCGTACACGTACAAGGTTGTCAAGTGCATGTTCTAAAGAAAACGGAGACTTCCATACACGTTTTGAATTGCTTCTCTCGCTTCTCCCCTGTTTTTTGTCATTGTCACGTTGTTCACTGAAGGTTAGCAGTCAGCCATTCTACCAGAACATCAACAATGGATGAGCAGCAGGAGGACATGGAGGGGTTGTATGTGCAGCACCAGTACATGTGCAGTGAATGTCACCAGCTTTTTAACACGCTGGAGGAAGTGCTGGTACACCAACAGAGCCATGCAGGCCCCGAAGGGGAGGAGGGGGAGGTTGTGGCAGGCATGGTTGATGACATTGGCACCCAGCAGAGTTTGGCGAGACAGGGGGAGAGTCAGTACCAGTGCCTGGAATGTGGCACTCTGCTGAGGAATCCTGAAGAACTGCTGCTGCACCAGGAGCTGCACATGAGAGAGGGGGCCGTAGAGGTGGGCCAAGGTGAGGGACACGACCAGGGGGGAGGTGGGTCGAGGTGAGCGGGCACGACCAGGGAGGGAGGTGGGCCGAGGTGAGCGGGCACGACCAGGGAGGGAGGTGGGCCGAGGTGAGCGGGCGCGACTGGGGAAGGTGGAACAAGGAACAGGGTCAAGGGGAGGATGAATAAATGCAAGGGGGCGGCTACGTGAAAAAGATTGTGCTGGGTTTGGGGAGAATAAGTAGTTTACTTAGTGGATGAAAACTGAGATAAGTACCTTTAGCCTGAAGGCTACTGTTTCAGCCTGTAGGAGATGCTGAACAGTGGCACCCTTTGGCAGAGTATTTCAGTCGACATATAGTTTTGCTGTCAGTAAGTTACATTGTGTGCATTTAAGAATATTGACATATAAACAAAAAAAAAATGAAGATTTAGAAAAGGGATGTCCATGTGTGCTCGGGGCAGACTGTGTGAACACGTGCTTTGCTAAGACAGCTGATATGCATTTTAGCAGTGGAGCTGAGGTGCTGTGGAGAAGGTCATGCCTGTGCTATGTTTCCTCCAGAACTGTGTGAAGTCGTGGAAGCTGGAGAGGCGGAGACAGTACCCCCGGTGTCTGGGCAAATTCAGTACCAGTGTCTGGAGTGCCTGGCCCTCTTTGATACCCCGGAGGTGTGGCTGGCACACAGACAGACCCACAGCAAGAGCGGAACGCAAAACACCAGCTCCGACGCGGTGAGTGTGTTGAACATGGTGACTGTGTCTGACCTGGTGAGTTTGTCCACCCTTGCCGCCACCAAGCCTGTTCAGGGTTTTGGCCGCTGTGTTTTTCTCTTGCTCACCTGTTCACTGTAATGGTCTGTCTCATTGTGTCCATTCAGTGTCTCACCAATCTTTTGGTGCTATGACTAGGACGGTTGTTACTGGGGGATTTCAGTAGTATTACCAGCTGACTCTGAGCCCTCCTCTGTCTGCTTTTTGCTAGGAGTTTGTATTGCAGCCAGATGGCTCTGTCACCCCTGTGGTCAATGTTCAGAACCTTGTTCTCAGTGAGCAGCGCGCGGGGGAAATCCTCACGTTGGCTCAGGTATCGTTCACTTAATGTCATTGTACATGCTGTAATCACTGCTTTTCATTTCAACATGGTTCAAAGTTTGATGTTAAAAAATGAGGTGTGTCCTTTATCACTGACACTCACGTCTCCTCACATCTTTGTGTTCTGACAGGTTTTGACAGCCCAACAGCAGGTGTCCCCCCTGCCACCAACACCCCCTCGATCCACTCTTCTTCCCACACATGCTCCCCTGCAGAGCCCAGCCACTCTGCGGCTACAGATCTGCACAGCCCAGGCGCTCGTTGAAGGCTCGACAGGCTCCTCCCTCCGGAGGGCCAAGCTGCTGCCCCCCCTACTGCCAAGCTGCACCACATTGGAGCCTGGCAGTGGTGGCAGAATGGCAGCCACCATGGAAACGGGGCCAGCTGATATTGTTGAGGGGGACAAAGATGAAGATGAGGGCCAGGTGGTCATCATCCACCCATATGAGTGCTCGGAGTGCGCCTTGTTATTCGAGACTCCCGAAGACTTCCTCCAACACCAGGGTGAGCACTTCCTGGGACAGGACAAGGAGAGTGGGGAGGACGGGCTTATGGATGGGGAAGGGGATGGAGAGGATGAGGAGCAAGTGGAAGACGTCTTTCAGCCAGAGGAGAATGGGAGGCTGGGACAGGAGAGGGTGAGGATGCCAGGAGTGTCTCAGCGGCGGCAGCTTGTCCCTCCGCGGTCCCGCCAGGCCGCCGGCCTCGCCCCACCCGTGCCACTGCAGTGCACTGAATGCCAGCGCACCTTCACGTCCGCCAACCGGTTGGCGGCCCACCGGCGTGTGCACGAGCATGGCACCCACGAGTGCCCTGAGTGTGACAAGGTGTTTAAGAAGCCGGCCTCCCTGCAGACGCACATGCGCACGCACTCGGGCGAGGCCAGGTACCTGTGCGTGGACTGTGGCCATGGCTTTACCACAGAGATGACCCTCATCATACACAGGTATGTGAACATGGCAGGCTGCAGCCATGACAGCAAATGGTCACATGGACGCTGGACTAACTGCACACGCCCTCCTCCGCCTCGTGTCCTGGCCCACTCCATCCCTCCTGCCCTGCTGTGTTCCCCTCCCCTTTCTCCTTCTGTAGGAAGTCCCACACAGCTGAGCCCCTTCATCGATGCCAGTTCTGTGCCAAGACCTTCACCAACATGACCAAGTTTCTGTACCATCGTCGAACCCACACCACCCGCACTCCCTCTGCCCCTATCACTATGGTAATGCTCTGCCTGTTTTCATGCGTGCCTGCGAGTTTGTGCGTGTGAACGTTCCGACCGTACCACGCATGCATGCCTTTATATATCCATTTGTGTGTTCTTCGAACACCTCTGATGCATTGACTCCCCTCTGCTCGACAGATTCCGGCAGGCATTTCCAGGCGTCTGCCTCTGTCCCAGCTCAGCATCCTGCAGAAGACCAGGGAGCAGGGTGAGGTTGGGGGGCAGGAAGCAGTCACCTCCTCTGCCATAGCTGTGTTCACACCACAGGCGGCGGCAGACGCTGAGGCCTCGATCGTCTCCTGTGAGATGGAAGCCAGAGCTGTGAGCTCTCAGGGGGAGGAAGGAGCCACAATGGGTGGGGGAGAGAATGGGCTGAACGTGGAGCCCAGCACAGCCCAGGTCCAGGGAACGCAGGCTAGCCGAGCCTCCCACCCTGGAAGTCAGCATACAAGCCCTGGAGTCGGGGTGGGAGGCACGGCCCTCAGCTCAGGGCCTGAGGCCAGCTCCTCTAAGTCAGCAACAGCTCCAGATGAGGGCCCTGCCCCCTTGGAGTTCTCCTGCATGTCCTGCAGTAAGGTGTTCCCCTCCCAGCTGCGGCTGGTCAGACACCGGCGCACGGTCCACGTTATGGAGCGACGCTTCAAGTGCGGCATCTGTGGCAAGCCCTTCAAGAAGCAGATCCACGTGCGGAACCACCTGCGCACGCACACCGGCGAGCGGCCCTTCCAGTGCAGCGACTGCGGCAAGACCTTCTCTTCTCTGGCCAACCTGTCTCGACACGGCCTCACGCACACTGGCCTGCGACCCTACCGCTGTGACGTTTGCCTCAAGGCTTTCACTCAGTCCTCCAACCTGCGGCAGCACCGGCTGCTGCACGCTAACCCCGCCCCATACCCTTGCCCTGACTGTCCCACCACCTTCCTACGCCCCACCAAGCTTGCGGTGCATCGCTACACCCAGCACCCAGGGGCCCCTGCACCCTACCCCTGCCCTCACTGCCCTTCGGGTTTCCTACGGAAGAGGCAGAGGGACCGCCACTGCCTGGAGGCTCACCCTCAGCTGGCCCACACTGACTCGGGTCCATCTCCTGTCTGCGTGGATGGCAGCCAGCCAGCGGCTGGCCCAGAGAAGGCTGATCCCGGCTCAGAGTCTGCCGCTCCTGCTGAAGGAGGCGAGGCTGCCGGCACAATCGGTGCCCTGGCTACCTTGCGAGGTGGCCTGGACTGCACCGTGTGTGGAAAGCGCCTGAACTCGGCAGCCAACCTGCGGCTGCACCAGCTGAGCCATGAGCCCGTCGTCCCCGGTCGCCGCCGCTCTGCCCCCAGCTCGGTCCGCGGGAAGGGCTACCCATGTCCGGTGTGCGACAAGCTGTTCGTGTCTTCATCTGGGGTGGCTCTGCACCAGCGGGTGCACACGGGAGAGCGGCCCTTCCCCTGCACTCAGTGTGGCAAGCGTTTCCGCCAAAACACTCACCTGCGTGAGCACCTGCGCACGCACTCAGGCGAGCGGCCCTTCCGCTGTGAGCTCTGCGACAAGAGCTTCGTTCAGAGCATGCACCTCGCTGAGCACCGGCGCACACACACTGGCGAGCGGCCGCACGTCTGCCTTGTCTGCGGCAAGGCCTTCAGAACCTTCTCCAACCTGCGCAACCACCGCAAGACACACACGCGTGCCCTGTCTGAGCAGGCGTCGACAGCAGTTAGTGCAGATGGCGGGGCGGTGGTGATGGAAGCGTCGGCCGTCGACCTCGCCGCTGCAGTTCCTGCTCTCTGCCAGCAGGGGGAGCCTCAAGTTATCCAGATACAGACACAGCAACTCCCGCAGGTATGAACAGGGACAGTGGTACGTGTGTGCGTGTGTGTGTGGGGGGGGGGTATTATTGTCTTCATAGAAAAGCATCTGAATGTGAAAATTTCACGAACATCTTTTCTCAAGTGTTTGACAGCGGTTTTCTTATCTTCTCCTTGCAGTCCCAGAACACACCTACCATTATGTGTAACGAGTTTGGGGAGACCATTGCCATCATTGAGACCAGCGAGGGCGGGGCACTTCCCCTAGCAGAGGCCATTGAGATCTACCACACTGCACTGGAGAACTCTGTGGGCATGGACTCTATCACTGTGGACAGCCTGCAGCTCCTTTGAAGATTTTGGACTTGTCTTCACTTGGACTCGTAGTATGGAGACATGAGGTGTAACTAAAATAAATAGCCAAACAAGACTAAGAAAGGTGTAGGATGCTGACCGTACAATTGAGAGCCATAATATAAGAGCGTCTGTAGGAAGCAGACCTGAACTGAAGACTTGAAGTCTTTTTGATCCTTCACACACACGCATGTGCAGTATGGAGAAAGCCTGTCACAAAGGTGTTCATTTTTTAGTTCTGGTTGTCCTTTGCAGATGGTACTTTTTTTTTTTACTTCAGATGTTAACAAACTGAATGTTTGTTTCACTGTAAATAAATATGGTGTGATGGCGTTAGGTATACCGTGTTACGTTATGGTCATCTCTCTGGCAGTACCAGCTCTTGTGCGCTTGTTGGGATAGGAACCAGCGCGCTCAGAAGATCGGAGGATCCACCTACCTGTACGAAGCGATGGTATTTTTATTTTAGATGCTCAGTTTAAGATACATTGCAATGTGTTTGAGTAAATTTCTCAATTTCAAGCATTTATCTATTAATTC
This sequence comes from Chitala chitala, assembly GCA_025773905.1. Lineage (NCBI taxonomy): Eukaryota > Metazoa > Chordata > Actinopteri > Osteoglossiformes > Notopteridae > Chitala > Chitala chitala. The sequence goes on along the minus strand of JABJVR010000106.1, from coordinate 11,577,289 downwards.
ATGCAATTAGAATGTTTTTAAAGAGCTTTGCAGTTTACAGAAGTAAATTCCTTTGAATAGTGTGTGTATACCCCCCCCCCCCCAAGTCTTAATGAAAACATTTGAAAGTGGGCTGGCTACCTTTCCCTGTCCACATCATTAAAGACAAGAAGGTGCAGCTGAAAATTTCCGCTTTGCCACTGCAAAGTGGCAGCGTGGCAACAGGCTGCAGAGAAAGCGATCAGATCCAGGAGTGTTTCAGCAGACCACCTCACTAACCATCGTGCTGCATTTTACCTCTGTCTGTTTTTCCAACAACTACCCAGTTTTTACGAGCTGAAAACGTAGCTGAGTTAAAGTACATTCAGGAATGCAGTTTGCGTGTTCCATGGCATTACATACTTTTAGTTACCGAATGCACATTTTAAATGTAAAGGAGGAAATTTGTGACAAATGTTTGCTAAAACTGATTATCAAGGTGCAATGCATTTTATTCATCAATTGTATAATTGTTTTGGCCCACAATAGGGAAAAACTTGCTTTTAGCTGAAGAATAATTGAAGAATAAGTCTTAATGCAAATATGTGATGGTGTTTGTTGGATAGCAGGAAGGCTCCCCATGAAACAGCCAGTGCATTATTTCACTGACTAAACAGACACCCATTAAGAAACCCTCATCCATCCCCTCAACCAGGAAGGTTGCTCTGCTGGCATTAATGCCAACCCTCTGTCTTCTATCAGTGTCAGGAACAAAGCACAGACAGACACTGGTGCTGTGTTAACGTTTTATTGTTGTAATGTTGCTTCCTAAGTAAGAAATATTGCACATGGTCAACATGCCCAGTTCAGAAACAGACACCCCTTGTATCATCCTAATCACTGATAATTTTCTTCTCCAAAGACATAACAATTAACATACACACACGCAAACACACATACAATGTGCACATATGCAAGTGTGCGTGTGGTAGATATGATGCAAAGAAACTGCTAAGTCCAATTCTCTACAGCAGAATGAAGCCAATCGTTTCACCTTCATTCCAACCCAGGACTTTGTGTTCACATCCCTCTCTTCCTCACAGCAGTTCTTAAAAGCATGAACAAATTCTGACTGCAGTTTGTCCATGAAAAGCCAATATATCTGTACAACTATTTCATTGAATACTGAAAGATACAAATACAAACTAAAAGTTATTAATATAGACTTTATATACTTTTTCAGGAAAACAAGGAGTAACACAAAACTGTTAATATTCATATTTTCTTATTTTACAGTTTAACTTCTGTAACGCTGATTTTAATATTCAATTATGCATTTTTTTTTTTATTATAGTGAGCCTCCAGACTCTACAGTAAATATGTACAACACAACCCAGTCTTGCAGAAGAGACGCAGCCAGTAGCCAGCCTGTCCCCCCCTGGCCTGTTCCCACTGTCCAGCCCCTCCCCAGCCAGACGAGCAAGGGGGGGCATACTGTGACACGGGGAACAGGGAGGGGGGCAGAGTCATGGACGGCACACAAGGGGTCATGGCATTCAGTGGAAATATCAAAATTATTCCTCTTTAAAATTTTTTTTATTTATTTATTATTATTATTTTTTTTAAATAAATGCAGTTGTCCCCCTCCAAACAGCGCACAACGTGGGGAGAACGGGGAAAGGTCTAAACGGGAAGACGAGGTGAGAGAGAGACATCTGCTGTCCGTCATGCGAGCTCCCCAAAACGAGAGAGAAAGCAAGAACGGCAAAGGGAAGCTCAACCAACAACACGAAGAGGACAGTAACGTCATCGTAACTTGGCGACCTTGAGAATCACTCGAGCTGATTTAAAATCAAGTTTATATTCCTTAAAAAGTTAAAACTCTCGGCTTTCCTTCAGGGCAATAATAAACAGGGAGGAAAAAAGGAGAGAGTTATTTAGTTTGTTTAGTTGTGTGTTTGAGAAAATCTTCACGATTGCTGTGACTGGGCTAACCGCCGGAGCTCGCGACTAACACTGATAACGTTACGGAACCTTCTCCTGCCACCTGCTTCCTTCATGGCCATCACGTCAGTGCAGAAACGTTTGGCTCAAACTTAACTTTCTGCTTCGGCCAATCACAGGAAGGCAGAGCTTCAACGTGGAGAAGCGCCCGAGTGACGCACTTGCCGCCTGGGGCTACGGCAGCGTTCAGTGTCAACTTCACACTCTCGATCGGTCGAACGAGCCCCAGAACCAACCAGCCCTGAGTGTCTGATACCAAGTAAAAAAAAATATATATATTTACTTTAAAAAAAAAAAAAAAAAAAGCAGAGCAAAAACGCAACAAAAGTGCGAGTTCAGAAAAGGGGCTCTCTGTTCAACAGTGTCATCTCCAGCCAGCAGGGGTCAGTCTTTCAATGTCCAGCAGTGCTAAAATGAGCCAATGACAGGTGAAAACACCACACCCCGCCCCTCTTCAACAGACACGTTCTGCTCTTTTCTAACCCTGAAAAAAAATAATAAAAATGACTGTAAAAAGAGAGTATGCCCCCACACCACAAAGCTGAGGCCCCTGATGTTTTTCTCCATGGCTGCTCTTGGGTGCAGTTAGACGCGCCAGGCCGCCTCATGCTACATCTGCGGACAGCGCAGTCCCATGGCAGCATCAGCAGAAGAATCACAAACATAAAAGCGGTAATGAGAAGCTAATGCGACATTTTTGTGGGTCCTTGCATCTCAATAATCGGTGTGGGTGACGCCACGCATCCAACACCATTTTCTTGAGTCTGGAGTCTTTGCAAAGCGGGGAGGGAGGGAGGTCGTGTTGAAACCCTTCCCGTTCACGCAAGTTCCTTCCGGAGCAGCCCCTCCCTCTCACTTTCTGAACTGGCTCTCTAGAAAATGAGAGGCAGGTCCAAGAGCAGTCAGAGTGGGCGGGGCTGTGCAGAGGGGGCGGGGCGTACGGTTAACCCATCCTGCTGTCTGGCATCACTCATCTGGTGGACTCTTGCGTCTCGTTGCCACTGCAGTGCTCTGCGGGGCTACCTTCCCGCTCTGACGCGTCCTTCTCCGCTTGCTCCAGCCCACCTTCTCCAGCCTGGGTGCTGGAAGGCCCAGGAAGGGAGGAGGCGTCTGAGACACCAGCCCCGCCACCCAACCCCCCCACCTCGGAGGGTGCCGCTGTCTGCATGATCTTCTGCCGCACCTCACGGATCTTAAGCTGCAGGCACACCTTGGTGGGGAAGATGTCAGCGTATCGGGCCTGGAACGCAGCCGTGGCCTGGGCTGTACAGGGGCGGAAAGCGAGGGAGGGAGCTCAAGTCCAGCTCACTGAAATCTCTTCACATGGTGAAAGAATGATAAAGTGTACCAGTCTGGAGCCAACAGAGAACACGATGGCCCATCAGTGTGAAAACACTGTCTGGCACAGAAAGAGACGAGTGTGGGAGAGGGAAAGAGAAAAGACAGGAGTGTGTGTCTGTGTGCGCGTCTGTGCATGAGCGTGTGCACGTGTCTGCCAGCAGGTGTGCGTGCGTGTCTGTTTCCCGGCACCCACCCGAGGGGAAGAAGCCGTGTTCCTGGAAGAGCTGCATGACAAGCGCACGCCGCTGGTCCAGGGTGCGGCGCAGGGATGAGTACGGCACTTTGTCAAACTCCAGCTCGCCCAAGATGTCGTCTCCGTCCGTCCCTGTGCGGAGAGTGGGGCTCAGTGAGGAAGGAACTCATATTCAGCCTCAGAGCAGTACCCGAGGGAACGCCCGGCCTTACCCGCCCGTTCGAAGGTGAAGATGTCACCCTCGCACTTGGCAGCGCTCTTGGGTGTGTTGGGCTCGGAGCTACAGCTGGACCGGCGCCGGCTCTTCCTCTTCGGGGAGACTGGGTCCTCCGTGGACGAGTCCAGGTCTGGGAGAACACGAACAACGGTGATGTTTTGCCAAGAGCCTCTGAGGCAGAATGTGGCCAAGCTTCACAGTACTAATTTGTGTGAAAATGTTGGTGGATACTAGATAAATTCTGTTGCAATGGCAACAATTTGAACAGATCACCATGGCAATACAGTGCCAAAATTCATACGATCTCATATTCAAAGTCAGCATTTATTTCAGGCCCAACTGGAGATCACCTCCTTTTCATGTTGAGCCAACTTGTGTTTCTCCCCCTCCCACCGTGAGCCGCCTGCCCCCTGCCACCCTGCACCTGTGGAGTTTTTCCTCTTCCTGCGGTAGCTGCCCAGGATGGCTCGAGGGGAGGTGGCCAGGCTCTGCAGCGTAGGGGAGGGCAACACCTCCTCAGGGCGGAACTCCGGCAGCTCGGCGAAGCGCTCTTCAAAGGCCACCTCAGACAGAACTCTGAGCAGGGGGCGTGGAGTGGAACAGAGCACAAAGGTCATGCCATGAGAACACACTCCACACAAGATACACATGCTCGACAATAAAGGGTTACAACTCTCAACTTCTCAGTCTTCTGCATCTCTGACTGTGGTGCTAAAACGAAACACAGACTTGTGTGAGATCTACAAAGATGGTGACCTGATAAAACAGACCTTCCTGAGGTTTCAGTTTAACATATTTTGGTGGTTGTTTGACACCATGAAGAGAAGTTGGGGGGTAATGCTAGTAAGATCCAATCATATTTTCACAAAGACAAACAGATCTTTGTTTCTGAAAGAAAATGTTTGCTGGTAGAGATTTCACATAATGCAACAAAGTAGAAAATGGGTCAAGTTATGGCCAAGTCAATGAACTGTGACCTGAATTCTGTACACAGATTTTATCGTTAGCCTTATTAATTCACCTGCCTGGTGCAAGTGTTGGCACGTGTTCGTGCAGAAGGTAACCTGGTGCAAGTGTTCATTCCACTGTCATTTTCCCCCTGAGCAGCACTATGTGGTTGCCGTGCTCCTACATCGACACTTCCTAACCGCCCAAATTGCAGATGATTAGAAGAGTTCAGTCAGAACTCCAGATCTGACCATCCAACGACAAACTCTCAGCCCTGACAGCGACTCTAGCAACATGCAATCAGTCAAGTTGTCCCTCACTCACTTGTCCACAGAGTCAAACGTCCTCTTGAGAGGGGGAGGGCGGGCCTTGACCTTCTTGGGCGGAGGGATATCCTTGTCAGTGTGTGGAGGTGGTGGGAGCGCAGGATCGGGTCCAGCCGGAGGGGGTAAGGGCGAGGAGGGCAGGGAATCTCTCCAACCAGCCTGCAGGATAAAAGCAAATTGTTAAGAGTACATACCGTACCGGTACAGGGGTCCTTCACACAGCACATCAGCAAAGTACTTACATCAGCTTCAGAGCACTGTTAAAACACAACTCTCAGAACGACAATGGGCTTTACAAAACCACAAACCGCAAACATGTTCACGTATGTAGTTATGTCATTCCCCTGGTAGCTGAAACACACGAAGCAAAGCGGCATATCCAAAGCAATGTGTTTGTACACCATTCTATTCAATACTGCGCATTTCCCTTTGGGTTTTATCAGTGAAACAAGGTAGAGACTAAAACCATAACAGACTGAATGCATATAGCTATTCTCTCCTGCACAAGAAGAAAAAAAAAGTGTGTGTTAGACAACAATATGACTGCAGGTCACCTCTTTGGAGCCTCCGTCCTTTCCTCGTCCAAAAGAGCTGTCCACTGCACCGTGGCTTTCGGAATGCCCATCTGACGACCCCTCCTCAGCGGAGTGAGGCATGGGAGAGCTGACATCTCCGGACCGCTCCATTTCAAACGAAAAACGACTACTGCTACCGCTGCTGCCGCCAGCACCTTCCTTCTCTCGTTCTCTCTCTCTGTCCCGCTCTCTTTCCTTCTCCCGCTCTCTGTCCCTTTCTTTTACTCGTGCCCCTGCTTCATAGCTTCCCACAGGAATACTAGCAACTGCTGCCTTTACTTTCTGAGGGGTCCTCGTTTGAGATGGGGTTAATTTTGGGGTGCCCGGTGCACTGCCTGCTAACAAAAAAGAAAGAAAGAATTAAAAAAAATATGAGTAAAACAGTCAGACATAAGGACAGGGTAGCACACTAAAATGAAGACACCTCACTTACCAGTATGGGAGGGCATAGGAGGGCTGCTGGTTCGTAGGGTTGCACCTGATCCACTGGAGGGCGCCAATGAGCTGCTATTCAGCTTGCTAGAGGACTGAGAGGGAGGCTGTCTCTCTGGCTGCCTGTCCATCTGCGTGTGTGCTGGTCTGTCTGACTGCGGGTATGCCTGCATCTCCGCCTGTCTGTCTGCGTGTGCATGCGTCTGTGAGTGGGCCTGCCGGTCTGCCGCCAAGTGCGTGGTTGGTCTGTCTGTGTGGGGTTGTGTGTGCTTGGGCAGGATGTGTGGAGAGAGGCTGGAGGGGCTGGACACGGTGTAAACAACGCCAGGGGGCACTGTGGACACAGACACCACTCCTGCTGCTAGAGTAACACTGGGCGGAGGGTAAATGGCAGTAACTATTTGTCCACCACCTGCAGAGGCAGGGGCTGGTATAGATGAAATTGGGGAGCAGTTAGAAGGCTGAGCTTGTGCCAGTATTGATGGCTGACCTGAGTTGGAACAGACAATGGGGTCAGGAGGTACGCCTTCTAATGCAAAACATCCAAATTAACACATACCTGAAGTCTATTTAAACGGACCTGTAATAAGCGGCTGCACCAACGCTGGACCTGGGGGCGTGATGGCAGTGAATCCCAGTGTTGCCAAGGGCGATGGTACATAGGTGGATCCAGGAGGAGGAGCCTGTTGGGAGGAGGAGCCAGTTGTCGTGGAAACCAAAGGCAAAGGAGAAGGAACGCCTGGAGTGGACTGAACATACGTGATCCTATAGAAGACAAAGATGGGGAGTGGGACAGTGAAAAAGAAAAGCAAGAGCAAAGTTAGTGCGTGCAGCACAAGTGGAGCAGTTGTACTACTAGACAGAAGTGAGGGGGTGGCAGCAGTGCTGGCACCTTGTGGGAGGGGGTGGCAGCAACACAGTCTGTGAGGGGGCAGAGCCTGGAGCCATCACCGTGGCCGTCCCCATGGAAACAGGAAAGGAGCTACCAGGATGCACGGCCCCCCCGGACGGGAGCTGTGACTGAACAACAGGCATGGATGCGATCTGGATGATCTGTGAAGGAGAGGGGTACCACAGAGGCACACTGCTTACTCAGCTCCTACGGGCCTTCTCAAAAGCCGGAGACGCAACTTTCACTGTCCCCACTGCAGGTGTGTGACAGGTGCAACAGCGCCAAAACGTGTTGCCGCGTGTTACGCCGAGGGCTCACCTTGCTCCCAGGCTGTGCGCCGTTCTGCACAGGAAGCGCGGGGGTCACCAGAGGAAACTGCTGGGCGGGGCCTGTGGCCGCCCTCACGGCCGACATTGGAACCAACATCTTGCCTTGCAAGGCAGGAGACTGTGCTTGCACTGAGGGGGGAGGATAGTGAAGACAGCACTTTCATATCCTGCGGGCTTCTCCATCTCCTCACAAGTACCACTCACAGCCACACACTAGAAAGACGTCCTGCCACGTTCTCGTCTCACCTAAAAACCCTGCTCTGCTCTTGTTCTAACAACGGGCCCAGATTAACAGCCAGTCTGCATCTACTTTGGTACTGAGGCCCCAAAACTGACGACTTTGGGCAAGAACTGATTTTACAGCACTTAAAACCACAATCACATTCACCACACAAGTGAAGGCACTACCTCAACTGGACTATAATTATTTTGTGGGGTTTAGAAGCCGATGAGTTAAACATCAACAACAGCGCAACTGGCGAATCTTGACCGCGTGTGTGAACAGAGACCATTAACTGCTCCCTCACCTGCGCCTCCGGGACTGACCATTCCCACAGCCGGACTTGAGGAGTATCCTGTCACAGGCCCCGTCCCCGACTGCTTCCCGTTGGCCAGGGAGACATTTGCGGGCGGGGCTGAAGGAAGGGTGAAGATACTGGTTTGCTGGCTTGGCTGCTGAGGGGAAGGGCTCTTGGGGTTGGTGCTAGCGGGTAGGGTGGGCAGAATGTACTGCACTTGGGTGATGGCCTTGCTGCCACACGAGGGCCCCAGCGGAGGAGCAGGGAGGAACTGAGACTGAAGCAGGGAGAGGGGCAGGGGCCCGTTATTGTGGCCGTGAGCGGGGGCAGGCAGGGTGTGAGCTGGTGGCTGGGGAGGGGTGATGAGCTGGGCGGGAAATGTGCTTCCCAGAACCAAATTAGTAACCAACCCTCCTTGCCCGCCCCCTGAGGTCCCTGTGGCTACAGGGTTAGGGGAGGATGCGGAGTAGTACCCACCCCCTCCGGCTGCCCCGCCCGCTCCTCCTCCTATCACCAGCTGGGCCTGCTGTGGTTGTGATGGGGCAGGCTTCCTGTCAGGGGGCAGAGGGCTGGACGCAGCCCCTCCCTCTCGGGGCTTGCTGGCAATGGGGACGGGCGTGCTGACTACAGGCCGCACCACATTGGTCACCACGGTGGATGCCATTCTCACCGTGCCCAACCCTGGCAGCGGAGAGAGGCCCAGAGGGGCCCCTTGCGAAGGAGGCGGGGCTCCGGCCACTGAGCCGGCAATGACCGATTGTCCGGGGGTGGACAGTGACACAGAGGGCGCTACGCCTCCATCTCCCCCTCCAGTGCCCTCCTTCGGACCTCCACCGTCTCCCGTTCCAGCGCCACTGCCGCTGTCCATTCCTCTCTTCCTCTTGCGCTCAGAGGCTCCTCCCCCCACGTCACCGTAGCGCTTTGCAGGGTAGGATGACAGGGACGCACTCCTCCCCATTGTGGAGGACGAGAGGGAGGTGGAAGGGGAGGAGGATGAGGTGCAAATCACTGGGGCAAAGACACGCTGTGGAGCAGACATAAAACAGGGTGAGTAGACAGCTGGACGGACATTACACACACATGCCAGGGTGTCATGACAACGCCGTGTGCAAAGGACAGTGATGTCCAGCACCTTTCGGTCCGCCTCGTCCCCAGAGCCATTCTCACTGTCGCTGTCCGTCACTCTCTCTTTACATTTCAGGTCAATGGAACTGCCAGGGAACGAGTCCTCTGTGTGGGGCGGGGCACATAAGAACTCAGACAAGGGGCACAGGCAGTCACATAAAGGTGGCGTCACATCAAAGACAAGGCGGCGAACGCACCAATGACATCGTCGTCGCCCTCCTCCTCACAGATCACCATCCGCTCCTCATCACTGGTCATGTCCTCACTGACCGCTCGCTGAGATCGAGGGATAGGTGGCGGCCGGCCTGAAAACTGTCCGCTTCCGTCCCCGCACATCTGAAGCGGCCCAGCAAAGCACAGTGTTGTGAAGGGGACATGTGGAAGCTCGCAGTGCTGGTATAATGGAGACGGAGAGGAAGACAAGGAAGAGGAGCAGCGGGAGGACCTGCTTCATACCTGTGCCAGCTCTGCCAGTGCCTGTGTATTCCCTCTATCGCTCCGCTCCAGACTGTGCATGGCACTCTGTGAAAAAGCCCGTGGGCGGGGCAGCTGTCCCACAGGCCCCTCCCCTAGACTCCTTTCAGTCACACCTGCCAAACCAGGCCCTGCCCCCTTCACATCCACCCCTATAGACACCGATGGAGGTTCTGTCATGAGAAAAAAAGAGAAACAGAGCGCCGTAAAAACACCTTCCGTCCCATCTCTGCTGACCAGTCGAGAGCCCTCTCCTCGCTTTACCAGTGGTCTCGGACATGCTCCGCTCCCGCACGTCCTTGCCTCCAGGTACACCACGGCCCTCAGAGCTCGACTTCTTCCTGTCTTTGTTGCACCACTTCCAATCTGGGTGAGCCTTAAAGTGGGCTTCCTTCACCTGACACAGCAATGGAGGGAAGCAGGTCAATGTCAAACACAAAACAGGAGTAATAAAAATTACACACACACACACAGACACACACACACACACACACACACAGACCATAAGAAAAAACATGCAAGACAGCAACTTTGGTTAGAGTAACAGGTGGAGGTACACATACAAAAACGCAACAAAACAAAAAATATGCATTCCTACAATGCCATAAACAGACACTCCAAAGCTTACGCAACCATTATAGTCCACAAAACCTTATCCTAATAGGGTGAGGAACTGCAGGTTTGGATTGTAAATTTCAAATTTTAACATTAACTACTGTCACTTACTATAAAAAAACCAATAACAGGAGTGTAACACAATTTAAGAGCTGATCTCCTCTATAACAGAGTATAACTAGCATGTCTTTCACCATAAGGAAACACAGAATGTTCACCGTGAACACATGAGAAACTTCAGTCAGTGCAGCTGTGAAACACGAGCCACTGACACTCTACTCTCTGAAGCATACACAGCACAGACGTTCTTCTCCTCGTGGGGTGTGTGTGTGTGTACCTGAAAGGCGAGGTCGTGGTATTTCTGCTTCTCCTTGGGCCCCAGGGCATACCACCACTCCCCCAGGATCTTGCTCACTGTACGATTGTCTTGATTGGGATGTCTCTGGTGGACAAGTGCTCTGTGCCGCTTGCTGAATATCATGAATGCATTCATGGGCCGTCGAATGTGGTCCTTCTCTCTCTGGAAGGGAGAAAAGTGAAAATTAACACACATTGACAAAAGAAGTGGACCCCACACACACACGCACAGACTGACCACAGAAGTGGACCCCACACACACACGCACAGACTGACCACAGAAGTGGACCCCACACACACACACGAACCAGCGGCACTGGCACACCACACACACACGCACAGACTGACAGCAGAAGTAGACCACAAACACACACACACGCACGCACGCACGCACGCACGCACCAGCAGCACTGGCACACCCCACACACGCACAGACTGACCGCAGAAGTGGACCACACACACACACAGACCAGCGGCACTGGCACACCACACAAACGCACAGACTGACAGCAGAAGTTAGCCACACACATAGCGCCCTGATGGCTCAATAGGTAGAACGTCAGGCCGAGATGGGGACATCTGCCCGTTCAAAACCCAGCCCAGCTGCCAGGTGTGTCCTTCAGCAAAACACTCAAACACTACCTCCCCAGGTGCTGTGTGTAGGTGCCCACTGCTCCTCTCAGGAAGATGGGTTAAATGCAGAGAACAAACTCCTTGCAAGTGACAACCACACTTGGCCATAAAGCCGATTCCTTTCTCACACACGGACTGGCGTCACAGGAACACCACACATACACGGACTGGCGGCAGGACACGGCACACCAACCTTGCCAGGGCTACTCTTGTCACTGTCTTTAGGGAGAGCACTGAGGGACTGGGTACGCCTCTTCACTGGCGACACCGGCAGTGCTGTTTCTTGGACAACACCTGGAAAGAATCTGAAACACAAACAAGATAATGCTATGTTGATCCAATAAACATACAAGGAAGAGGACTGTGCATTTCCCTGCAGTGCACATGCTGAAAACACTCCTCCACAGACAAAAATCATAAGAGATAATGTGGTTCCATACAGTCTTTAACTGGAACTACCTAAATAACCAACTAAAAATCCTGGACTAACATACCAACTATAAAAACAGTTATAAGACACTATACACAACACATACGGGTCATCCACGTCACTTTCTGTCTCGCTGTCCCCTCTGTCTCTCTCTGCTCCCTCTCTCTCCCTCTCTCTCTCCTTCTCCCTCTCTCTTTCTGCCAGTGGATCCTCTGTGGAAGGAGTGGGACCAGAAGGGGGTCCTCTCTCCTGTGCTGGGGGTGCTACATTCCCATCATTCACCAGTGCTGTGCACTGCAATTCTGATAGTGAAAGACAAAAACAAGACCATAACAAGGCTTAAAACTTAGACTGAGGAGAAGAAACAAGAACAAAGACTACAAATATATTAGTAGTTAAGTTTTGGCAACTTTTCACCAGTATAACCCAATGGGATTTGACCTTGGACTTACTGATACTTACCATATTCTGTAGTTACATTTTTACTGCTTTTGTACAAATTTGCCCACAGACATAAAAAATTAATATAATTCTAAAGCCATGACATATTGATTACCGTGGCTGTCTTTATTTAACTTCATATACAATAAATCATACCTTTGTTCTGATTGGCTGTTTGTGGATGGTTGACAGGCTGTTGGCCTTCAGCAGGTTGGACTGATGAATCTGGTTGGTTGGGTGCCAGGAAAGGAACCAATGAATGCCAAGGAAATACTGGCACTGACCGTGGTTCTACATTGGTCCACACTGGAGAGAGAAAAATTGGTTATACAATTTTACGTAAATATAGCAGTATTATTTTTTAAGATGCCATATCTAGCCATATCAAAAGTGCATAATGTTCTCAAACGTGGACTGACAGTTACATTTAAGAAAATACTATTAACCCATAATTCTACCAACAAGTTATACAATGCAAGTGTTTATGCAAAAACACCATAAATGGTATGCATTTATACACACACATTCAGAATACATGAAGTCATATTCATTAGCCTTTTCTTGTCATTTAAATTATGCATATGTTTTTCTGTATTGTACAGTACTATTGCTTTATATGCGGAGCATCGGATCACGTTCTGTATTGGTCAATGTTACATTAACATTGCATTTGTCAACGTTTGTGTTACATGCCTGCATCTTATAAAGCTGTATATATCAGCTTCCAAAAAGACTAACACTCTTAACTCACACAAGCATCAAACCACTTAAAGTCTCTTACTTTTAGTAAAAAAAAAAAAAAAAAAAAATGTACATTCACTCAATGTTCATATTTTCTTTGTTGCTTAGTTATTAAGTTAGATAATTATGAACGATAAGGCGATAACTTTGACTGCAACAGCTACACTTGGTGAAGTCCGACCACGGTCAACCAAGTCTAGTTAATGAGAGTAAGATCGAGGCATCATTACTAACCGAACATGCTCAAGCCTTGTCGGATATACTGAGGACTGTCTGATGAAAACATGGCTGAAAAAAGTTCTTTTCGCCGACTGAATTTTTATGGATATATTTTTAAATAACGTTTAGAGAACACTTAAAATAAATCGATGTCCCTTGTAATAAGCAGGGCGGTTTTAATGGAGGTCCTGGATCAGCAGCAGTCCGGATGAGGCACGTCCAGCAAAGCAGCCTTCAACACCCGGGGGCTCCATCGCCCGAAGGACAGAGCTGTAGCAAGAGCTGTACCTCTGACTCTTCTCATTTACAGGTTTATCTGCTCGAAAACGCCGTAAAACTGTGTGCCATCTACTTTCCTTTAAAAGATGTGGCTAAAGTTGCATGTGCACGACTCTTCCTGGGTCAGAATGATGTCGTCACAGAGCCTTGGCAACAAGCTGCGCGGCTCGTGCGACTCCAAACGAACTAAAGCACGGAAAGTGCTCTGTATGACAGGTAAACCTAATTCCGCTCCGAGCTACGCGTGTCCACGACTCCTTTGGCTCGACCTGAACAGCCTTAATTCAGATAATGTGACCTTGGTTTACGATTTCTCTTCCTTTTCTCTGTTTACAGGCTCACTAGGCCTTTCCCGCATCCCCGGTTTTGCGTACTGCTGCACACCGAGTTAAGAAGTATTGCACCGTCCATCTTTACACATACATGCAGAAAACGAGTTCCGTATTACAGTAAAATGTTTCGCTGCTTTATTTATCCCACTAATACCAATTTACAAATTTCGAACAGGATATTGCATATGAATTAAGCCTCTTTGGTCGTTGTGGCTTAATTGCTAGCAAGCCATCTGATTTTTGGCGTCGCGGGTTCCAGTGCTTCGCAAAACAAACGTTAACGACATCAAGCCAGTCTTGTAACAAAATAAAAGGCACAATGCATTTTTTCTTGCATTAAGTCACAAGTTCATAACAGCGGTGTAATTCTGCAAACATCAAGCAGACATCTGGAAAGGATACACCTTATTCTGTACATCCGAAGCAGCTAACTCCGTTTAAGACCAACAATTAGACGTACGGGTTAATTGGCGTATAATGTAACGTGAAGTTTCATGGCTGCACAGATAACTAACTAGGAACATCACATTTCAGTAGCTAGCAAGGCAGTATAGTGGTGTATAAAAATGAAAAATAACTCGAGTATCTTATACAGTTTAATTTAATGCAGACTAATATTTTGGTGCTCAACATTACCTAATTATAAGATGTTGGTAGTAAATTAGTCGTGCATTTTCTTTAAATTAAAAAAAACTCTGCAAATAACTATACTGAATGTATATCAATTAAGTTGCAAAACGATGCCAAAAACTGCCGCTATAATAAGTGTCACATCAAAATACGTCCGTGCAGATTAAATTCCGATTAGCAACTAGATCCGTGTCCGGATTGGTCCGTCCCCTCGGGAACGCCCCTGGCCCAGTACCCGCAACACAGCCAGCGAACGTGGGCTGTTCTCATGTCGCGACCGCCTTCCCTCCACTCCACATCCCAGGCAGCATCTGCGTTAATTAATTCTGATACATAAAAAATAAATAAATGCCAATCAATGCGATTAAATTAAACGTGTGATCAATGCTACTGGTCTATGTAATAGGTAGCAAAATATAAACTAAACCAAGCAGCAAGAGTAAACCAAGAATCGAGTTAAGATAAATATAAAATGCAGGAAATTAAACCTCAGTTTGTTTCCTGCTTACTTTGTAATCTTTATTATTTTTTACAAGACGTGATTAAAGTAAAGCACGACGTTTTCAGTTGAGATACTTTCCCCCCACAAACATTCAAACATGTAATATATTTTGGTCAATCGAAATAAGAGATCTTTGAATAGCAAAATATACTTAAAATTATTCGAAAGTAATGCACAATTGTTTACGAATACCTCCTTTTCAATTAATAGCAACTTATTAAAGCTAAGAAATGTTTTCTCCAACGATTTAGTGCAAGCACTTATCAGATATAATCCAGGTGCTCTACCTAAAAGCGATCGAAATCTTGCCATAAATCGCTGATATAAAACCTTTCATTTTCCCTAAGTGGTTAGCCAACTAGCAAGCTATCGTTGTTCTACCTCGACTTCTCTTTTTTTAATACCACCTTCAGCTCCCCCCTTCGTCACACACCCTAACCTCCACCTCCTCCAAAGAAAAACAGATTAAAATATTGCTGCGAAACAGATTCGCCCCGACGATCTCGACAGCAGCAGCGGCACCGATGGCTAATCTCAATCCAGACGACACGGAGCACAGAAGCATAGTCGACTCGTCGCTGTGAGCCGAAAATAACGACGTGATTTCTCAAAAACGAGAAAAAGAAGAGGCTGGCAGAGATGCTCTGATACAGGTCCGTGAACACGACGGTCTGAGGTTTAATAAAGACCGAGGGGTCCGGCGGAAATCGTGTGCAGCACGTTAGTGCACCCAGAGCCTGTTCGCAATTACACACTCCCTTCCGTCAACTCGGCGGCTCTTCGTAGTAAAAGTCGTCGTATCACAACATCATTCACTTGAACTCGACTCTTTCCCTCGATTCCTCCTCTCTCTCTCGCGCTTGCTCGTCCTTCCTTTCTTTCTTTCTCTCCCTCCCTCCGTCTTTCTCCTGTTGTAAACCAGGCTGCCCCCCTCGCTCTGCGTGTGTCAACCTCGCCCAGCCCAGCCCAGCCCCGCCCCTCACTACGTTTCCGCTGTCTCATTGGTCTATCTGATTCCTCGTCATCTCGCCGCCTCGTGTTTGCATTGGCTTAAATGTGCACTGGAATGTCAGTCATATGCAAATCGTGCTCCGTCTAGCTCGCGTGCACTTACTGGTCCCTGACTTGAAAGAAAGCTTGTAAATATTAATAATAAAACAGAAATTAGGGCGAGACTGGTTATTGGTTGGTGTGCTCTTGTCTCACGTTGTGACGTAAAACATTCGTTTAGGTATTGGCTCACGGAAACAACCTGACTCCTACTGCTACAAGTGTTTAACATAACCCCTCCCTCAAGTCATTACTATTGGAGTGGCCTAACCGCTGGATCGAGATCGACTGAAGATCACACCAATTGAATACGGATACTCGGATGTAGGACAACAAATCGCTTGACACAAGTACCAGATGTAGTACCCTCCCATAAAGGCTGTGGCCTGCGCTAGAAATGCACTACTTGTTGTAACCATTTAATCACAGAGGGCGCTGTGAACATTACTTTATCCCATTCTGTTGTATTGCACATTAAAACCTCAGGTTTAAGTCAGAAATGTTCAAAACTGTGATTTTTTTGCCTACATTGCCATTTTAATCTCACACAGAAGTTCATACATCATATCGGTTATGAAATATGTATGGCATGCAAAAAGTATTATACTGGACTTTGCTGCCATAGCCTTAAGTGTCCAGAAAACAGTAAGTTTTCAAACACTCCAAAACATGAAAGCGAATACCATTGTAACATTAATAAGAGAAGCGTATCAACATAAATTAATGAAAACTCTGTAAATAGAGTAATGGCAGCATGAATATTGTATGATAAACTTAATTTTTTAAGTTTTTAATTAATTAAAAAAATTGTTGTGTTTTATGGTGCATCATAATATGACCCAAGTGACAGAAAGGTGCTTCACTCAAACTCACACAGAAGGACACCAGGCATGGCGTCCAGGGGACTGTCCTCTAACTATGTGTAACCTACTAAGAATGGAACCTGAAGGGTGGAAAATGTGTGCAGTTAGACTTTGTATATGCATGTGTAAAAGTCTGTATTCAGATCTCTGCTGACAATGTTTGGACTGCTGTCATTGCCAGTCGAGAGGAAAAACAACTGTCAAAGCAATAATGTTAAAAATTATGGGTGTCACGTCACTTTATCAGATGTCAGAGTACAGAGAGCTGTGCCAACTCTTACATAACTTCTTGAAATTGACAGACCGATAAATAATCAATTATCCTCACATATGCAAGCACACCAAAGGTGTACCTACACACTGCGTTACTGCACACCAAGCACTGCGTGTAGGACGAGTTAAATGCAGACAGCAACCCCACCTCCCCATGTTGTGGTACTAATAAGGGATTAATAAATACGTGCACATGGGGAGTTCACAGTTATACAATGGCTACAAAACGGGGCTGTTCGCAAAGTGCGCCTGGGCCTCTGTGCTACCCTGTACCACTAACCAGAAGGAGGTGCAAGTGTGAAGCAGGGGCGCTGAGATCGGGGGCTGATGTCATCTTCAGCAACATAAGAGGCCCATTCAACCCATCGTGCTAATGTTATCCAACAACTGAATGCAGGGTTATGTGGATCCCCACACACACACACACACACACACACACACACACACACACACACATCACAGGTGTGAAGATATGTGAAAAGGTAGTATACACACACTTTTGCATGAAGTACTTACACACAGTAAGTAAAGTTGCACATGCATCCACGAAGTGAAACATACTTGAACATACATGTGTGCCAGCACACACTCAAGGCCTGACAAATGGAGTGGGAGAGGGTTGGAAAGCAAAGGAAAAATGGGTGGGAAGGGAAAAGAGAGGGAGTCAGGAGTATAAAAATAGCCTGAGAGTCATTCTGCAGAGAGAAAGGGGGGTGGGAGGAGAGCAAGTGGCAAAAACAGAACTTCTCTTATGGGAGGAAGGGTGTTGGACTGCGTAAAACAGCATTTAAACTGCGCAAATGTGCTGACATGCATTACAGACCTCACTTGAGAACACACACACACACACACACACACACACACACACACACACACACACACTTTAAGACATCACATTTTAAGCATCAAGTATGTATAAAATGGCAGCGACAGCAGTCTGACCACCATGACTCAGATCATACTGCTAATTAAGTGCTGAAAAGCCAAACTGCTTCAGCTGTCTGCCAATCAGAGAGAGAGAAAGACAATGGCAGGAGGAGCTAATCTGTCCATACCAGGAAGACAGTTTACCAGAAGTTCCACTCTTACAGCCAATCAGGAGGCAGAATGGAACTCCTTTCCAGTGGAAACCAGACAGTTATTGGTAGTAAACAAGTCTTTAACCCTTGGTTTCTGGTAAAATAATATATTAAACAATGACATATGAGAAGTAACAGAATTAACAACTTTTTCATAAAAAAAATTGAGAGAACTTGTTGTAAAAGGTAGCACCTACCAAAGTGCTTGTATTGATTAATTTTATTATATATGTTGTAGCCTGCAGTTGAAATAATCAAATAAGAATTTTGTCTCTAAAAGCAGATTCTATTCAGCAAGCATGCCTAAACTATAACACTTGAATTTATACGCTGCTAATTTACTGCTAATAATGTATGGTAACAGCTAATGTAGAATTGAGGGCTATCACTGACAATGCAACATGTGAATTAGTCTCAGACAGGATCTAGTGACTCTGGGGAACATCCTGAATCATTTTGATCACAGCTAAGGGTGGCAGTGGTGTCTCTGGCAGCATGTAGCAGTCTTCTATAAAATGACAAAGATACATCACCTAAGGCCTAGGCCATGTAGCAAACCAAAATGTATACAGTAATCCAAGGTAGCAAACCTGTATTAGTGACAGAGCTCCTCCACTGGTATTATTTTATGCTGCTCATAAATAGAGTGAATACCTGTATCTGCCCCAGGGAATGTTTTACAGTCACTACTGTGAAGAGAATAAGCACAGCTAAGAGAGACATTAAACACGAAAAGGAAAAGGAAAGGAAGGAAAGGGGAATTGTGGCCAAGTATGTTTGTATATACGAGGAATTTGTCCTCTGCATTTAACACATCCCCCTGGGGGGGAGCAGTGAGCAGCCATACATGGCGCCCGGGGAGCTAGCACTGAGTGTCTTAAGCTAACACTATGACACTGTGTGTGAGCGTGTTATACCTCTATTCTCTACTCCACACACAGTAAAGCACTGCAATTATAAAGGACATATCAGACTGTTCTGAGGTCAAATGGCAGGTCACCTGTTGCCCACTGCTACCTTTCTGTAACACACTTTCCCATTTAGGACATTCTGTCTCTTTTGTCTCATAGCAAAATGACAACATTAAGGTTACAGAATCTTCATTCTCAGATTATCTTTCCTTTCTACCCATCACATGCTCCATGAAATTAAAACACCGTCCAATGGGGTTCTCTGTTGCCATGGTATCATCTGTGTGGGTACAGGTCTTCCGAGGCACTTTGGTGACCTGTGCCTGTAGCACCCCACCCCTGCCAGTCTCAGATGTGCTGTTACTGTGCTGTTATATGGATGCTGTAACCCACAGGTTGTTTCGTCTGTCTCACTGCTTGTGTGTGAGAGAGCGAGCGACTACATTCAGCCAATTATGTAAGGCTATGGAAAAAAATTTTAAAAGGAGATGCATGTTAAGTGCGAAACAAGTCTGTGTAATTTGGGATTCCCATCAGCCCCAAAGAGCGATCAGAGACTCACTGTGACGTGCAGCGAGTCACCTCTCACACACGTTACGTGTATGATGGAAGAACAGCCACAATCAACATAAGGCTGCCGTCACTCAGTCATTTTCAAATCTTTGCAGCTGTACATTTAACAGTTTCAAAATGAAAAACTTTGTCCACCTGGGGGCAGTCTTGGTCTATAAAAATAAGCAAGTAACAGCTAGTGAGAGGAGACCTGGGGAAACGCAGGAAGGACAGACGGCAGAAATGGACACATATCTGGAAACGAAAATAACCAACGTCAATGTTGTAAATTCTACAAAAAAACAAAACGCCAGGCAGAATAATTGCTACCATACACTTGTTGCACTGTGGTTTTATAATATATTCTCTGAAGGTGAAATAATTCAAATTACTATCAGAAACGGTAAAAATTTGTAAAATTTAAAAAATAGCAGCAAAGAAGATATGCGATATAGTGAGAAACAGAGGTGTGCATTACGGAGGAGAAAGGTGTACAAACATAACTAAAAATAGGAAAACAGGGATACCAAAGTCATTTCTGTCAGCATAGCAAGGGTAAAAATGGAGCCATCATGCATGTGGGTGGGAGGGGAGGAAAAAAAGGAGGTGTGGAGAGGAGGGAAAAGAGAAAAGGGGAAAGGAGAGGAGGAGAGAAGAGGGAAAGGAGAGGAGCAGGGAGACGAGGGGAGAGGAGATATGAGGACGAGATGAGGGGAAAGCAGCGAAGGAGAAGAGAAGGAAGAGGAGAGATGAAGACGGGAAAGGAGAGGAAGAAAAGGGAGAGGGGAAATGAAAAGTGAGGAGGGGAGGGGGTGGAGGGGAGAAGAGAGGTGGGGAGAGAAGGGGAGGACAGGTGGGGACAGGAAAGGAAAGGAGGGAAGAGAAGGAGGATGAGAAAGGAGAGAGGAGCTTCTCCAGTCTTTACTCAGCCCAGCCAAGGTCCACTTAAATTCAGCCACCAAAAAAGTAACAAACCTGCTGAACAAATTAAAGAGAAAACTGGAGAAACTTGGGTTGTCATGGAAAACCGAGGCAAGACATTAACCCAGCGGACCATCATGTGTTAGTGTGCCAAGATAATACTACAAAACAGCATATATATATATATATATATATATATATATATATATAAATAGAGTAACAGGACAGAAGATCTGTAATCAATAACAACCCATAAGAGTGAAGACACTTTGTAGAGAGCTCTAGGTGAAATGAGATAAGCTACACAACAGTGTGTTCAAAAAAAGAACTGTTGGTGTAGGATGTGTGCAGTGTATGGGAGAGTTTGTGCTGTTGTCATAGAAACAGGCATTCACTGCTTACACATCATATCCGGTGGTCAATGATTGATGCGTGTGTCTGCACAAAGACACACACGTCTGTTTTACTGCTCCAGTCTGTCGTCCAGTGTTAATACCACCACCACCACCCCGCCCCATGAGTGTATTTTCCCTCCAGTTGTCCCTCCTACGCTGCCTTTTTCATTTTTAAAACAGAAAACATTTTCCCACATCCCACCACCACAGCGGCCCTAAAAGCATGTCACTGCACAGGGCCCGTGAAGCCAGACCCATGTTCTTGTGACCGTACTAGTGAGTAAGTGTGTGTGCGTGTGCGCATGTGAGGGAGCGGGCATGGCTGAGTGACTCATGCCATGTTTATGTCTCCGACGGAGAGCCGAGCACAGATAAAGAATGCAGCAGTAGCGGTCTGCCGGCCTCCGTGCCTGGAAAGGTCAGGAGGGCCCGGCGAATGGGAGCAGGACAACAAGACGGCTGGGGGAAAGAAAAAACATGACAAGAGGGAGAACAAAAAGTTTCCACTGCCAGCTCTGTAATCTCTGTGCTCTCCCTCATCACAACAGTTCGCTCGAAATTTTTCTGTAAGAACCATTTATCTCCTTTATGGGGTTCTTGCCTCAGATTTTGGATCCAAAACACAGCATTCCGTTAAAATGGGCCTAACAGCAGCGTAATTTGTTTCAGATTTAAAAGGCACATTGATATCCCCCCCCCCCCTTCCTCGACATGTCTGGGCAGGCCCCAGCCAGTTCAAACATTTCACTTCGGTCTTGTTGAGCTGAAAGTGCCCATCCTCCACAACAGCACGTGACCATCACACACCAGTAGCACACGGAGCTGGCAAACCCCAGACATCACTGCACATTAGCCATGACATCCTAGCAGCCAACAGCAGAACCTGCAGCACTTCACATATGACCTCATTCACACCTCACGTACCACCTCTACCACACGTCACCATTCACAAACACGGCCCGTTTCCACTATTATGCAGGGGTAGAGTGAGAAAGGCCTTTCGAATTTCCCTCTTTCATTCTGTCCACACATCAGTCGCCGTGTGTGCCTACACAGGCACAGGAGCACACAGAGCACTCCACACACCCACTCCCTGCTCAGTGTCACACATGCATTTAGAATAAACACACAGAAACCGAACACCAGAACACTCCCACATCTTTTTCCACTTTTCACAACAGATCGTTAAGAAGTGGCATGAATTGGCCGTAGGATGCGGTGTCCCCCTCAAACGCATCTCTCCCTGACAGCCCCGCACGCGTTAGCAGCTCGGCCACGTGACCTGGAAAGAGCCTTTTCCTATTTTAGCTGCGTGGAAACCGCAAGGCGAACGGCAGCTGCCTCTGCTCTGCGTTCACAGCGCTTTTGGGATAAGGGAAAACGTGAAAACACGTAAAAGCGGATCCGGTGGGAAGCGTGAGATCTGTGTGGAACATCCACAGAGAGGAGTGCCCTGAGGAATGCAGTGCAGTCCATTCCTCCCGAACGTCCCTTCCCAGCTGCGCTGCTTTGCGGTTACTCGCCCCGCCTTTCCTCATCCCACTACCTAAGGACAGCACACACCCACCAGGCACTATTCAGCTGCTGATGCCTCCCCCCCCCCCCACACTCACGCACACCAGGGTGGGGCAAAAGCCTGTGAGGCCTGACCACCTGGCTACAGACTGGTGACCTCCAAAACACAGTGAGTAACTGGAGTACACACTACTCTACCCTCAGTGTGGCAGAAGGACCAGCCAGCCCAGGCAGAAAGGGAGCAGTGATGTTCCCACTCAAGGGACGTAAGGGCCACAAACAGGGGACACAAGGACAACCAGGGCAGACGATGCCTAATGCTCCTAAACACCAAACTCGAGAGGAAAGCCCAAAGCCGTGGTGTAACCGTCAGTGCTTTCCTGACAAAGCATGTGCGACAGCCTTCATATCTTCACTTTTTTTGAGAGACTTAATTGTCACGTATCAGAAATGAAACACCAACTAACTACCTGCGAAAGTCACTCTGCCGATTCCCCGGTCCAATTTTCACGCTACAGTTGCAACAGCACCTGAGGTGCAACTTTCAGACATTTTGACAGACATCAGACGGTTCCTCTTGTAAATGCAGTTCCTCTTAATAATAAGAGTTTATAACATCAGATAGCACAAATATTTTAACCAGAGAGATGGCCGACTACACGTCTGTAATGTCCAGTAAATTGTTTGAGTCTTGTTTTTATCTTTTCTGTAACAGCCTAGCTAATATGGTACAGCTTGATGTTAGCTTGCAACTGTGTGCAAACTGCTGTTTTTCAGTTGCTTACCAATGCTTCTCACTATAGAAATGTACTCCATGTATGCAGCCAGACAGTTTATTGGATTAATCTGTGCTCCCCATATAAAGCGACCCAAACAACCAACCTTCTTGAAGAAACGCAATGGCCTTAACCACCACTGTGCTTTTTTACATGTGTAACTGCATAATCTTACAGTCTGTGGTTATTTTGGCCAGCCTCAATATGATGGTATTCACAAGTTCCTCCACAGTTAAACCTGAAAATGTTTCCCCTTCACATTAACTCGGTGAGTGCATTAACTGTTGCAGACAGTGTGTATGGATGGTCTCTATTTGCAGACAGACATGAACACACAGGTAGTGTCCCAGTACTACTTTGTTAGGTGAGGGCACTATATAGTCCACTATTTCTAATACCCTATATAGTGACCAGGGATTGAGCGATTAGGGAGTGATTTTGGACACAGCCTTGGTGACCATCGGTTGTACACTACTTTTTATGATGCATTGTGGGATATTTTGGGTGCACTATATAGTGGATACAGTTACTCACTTAACATTGGGACACCACTACAAAATGGCGAACGCGCTACACAGTGCACTATACAGTGAGTAGGGACTGATTTCGGACACAGCCACTAGTCCTAAGCTAAGACAACAGTTACACACATTTACTTACACCTTACAGTGTTGCTTTTTGCTTGGTTTTCCAGGTACAACCTTTTTTTAAAAGTACATTCTCCTATACTGGTTCACAGGTAATTTGAACATATATAAGACACATTAAAAATAGACATTATAAAAACAAAATCAAATGGGCCAGTGGTATATAACAAAGATACTGAAGCACAACCAGATATGGAACCAATCTCCAAAGCTGCACGAAGGCCTGGGTCATACGACACTTCCATATTTTCACAAAATGGCACAGACTGTGAGATAAGTTGCCGAAGCCACGAGAGACAGAGCAGTCCTTAATCACTGCATAAAAGCAATTAAAAACGTGCATGCAGAACCAAACTGCCTGAGCCTGGGTGCTGTGGTGAATACTCCCAGCCACCGGCCAGCCACAAAAAAGAAAACACCTACAGTCACCCCCTGCCTGTAACTCAACGCACTGCGGCAAACTAGCAGGTGAGATTACCGCACGCAGTCAATCACTGGCAAACCACGTCCACTTCCCACAGGTAACTTTACAGGCTCCCATTGGGCTAAAGCTGACAGTGATTGACACTGTACCGTGATCCCACCCACTGTGAGTTTGCAAAGCCTAATTTGTCCCAGAACTGGGGGAGGCAGTGCTGGTACTCAGACAAGAGCACGTTCCCTGGGCATGAATCTTCATCGCCCCTAGGCAGGTTTCTAACAGGTTACGTCTATAGAGCTTTAAAAACTCTCGTAAGGCGACAGTCTGATAAGGTTTCATTTGCGTGGTGCAGAGTCTTTTATCTACAAGAGCAAACTATCAAAATCTAACAGAGTAAATGTACACAGTCTAAAATTACACACACCTGTGCATGTTTAGAAATGTCTCCAAGCAGTGCCGTCTCGGATGCACAATAAACTCCGTAAGTCTTCACTGAATACCCACAAGTCTGCACAAATAAGCCTGTATTTATAAAGGTACTCTTTGCCTGGTCATGTGCACCACTCCTGGGACGTACACCAAAACGTTCTGTTAAAGTATGGAACCTAAATCCTGCACCATTCTAACATGCTCACGTGCTACTCCTGCTCCACCCCCCCAGCACATCCTCCTCCAGGTGTTTTACCTGTTCCGGGGCGGCCCATGATGATGTCCTTGCGTGGGGCAGGGTGGAGGGTCTCTGCAGGCAAGATGAGAGGCAGCAGAGCAGTGGGTGAGGGGTGGCAGGCCACCGGCTGCTGCACAGGCCCTGTGAACGTGCCACTGTGCCCACCCCGCTCCCTGCCTCCGGAGCCTGAGTTGGTAAGTGCCGGCCCGGCGGTGTGGCTGGTGACAGAGATGCACGCGAGGGCGGGGCTGGCCTGAGTGGGGAGGCCCGAGGGCATGGGGGGCAGTGATGGGGCAGAGGATACCAGCACCAGTGCAGAGGTAGGGTTACGGAGGAGGACGGTCCCGTTGGTAGCCGCAGCTGCGTTGATGGGCACAGGCACCTGGAGGCCGGAGGCCGGCTGTGGGGTCTGGCTGTGCTCCTTGGAGCGGGTGGCACTGCCAGCCCCACGTCCCAGGGGGCGCTCTGTGAACTTTGTGAGCGGCACCTCGGGATTGCGTACAATGACTGGCGAGTCACGCAGAGGTTGCTGAGACACGGGCACCACGCGCCTGAGGTTGGCGTCCGAAGGCAGAGGCGAGGGGGGCGTGGGAGAAACCAACATGGGTGGGGGTGAGGTGGTGGTAGAAGAAGGTGGACGGCTAGAGGGGGTGGTGACGCCTCGAGGTCGAGAGGAGGAAGGGGTGTGGGACTGGGTCTGCGGCGACAGCACCCGGAACCCCGTAGCACTGAGGCCAAGTCCAGGCTCTCCCGATTCGTGCTCAGATTTGGCATATTCCTGTGACGGCGGCGGGGGGGGCAAGGGTGCATCCGACTTGCGCTTGCTAGGGCTCATGGGAACAGTGAAGGTGAGGTTTGTCTGGAAAGAGGGTGGAATGTTGGGAGGATGCCTCTCACGGTCACGCTCTGACCCAGGTGTGCCCAGCTTGGGTGTACTGCCCCCAGTGCCACTCTGGTGCCGGTGCCGGCGGCCCGGGTGCACTGAGGCGGCAGTGATGGGGCTGAAGCTGGCAGGCCGGAACACAAAGTGTGGAGAAGGAGACGGTGACGGGGCGGGGGAGAAGGGCGACTGGTTTGACACGGGTGAGAAGGAAGGCGTGCCAGAACGCGAGCTGCTCAGGGACACCAGCATGGTGGCCGCCTCACACTCGTCGAAGTTGAAGCTGGAGAAGTCCTGCGGGAGCAGCGTGGACAGCACAAGGCGTGGCCGCGAATCCCCCCGGCTGCTGGCCTCACTGCTGTCCCGTGACGTCTCGTCCCAGTCAAACTCGCTGCTTCCCCGGCCCCCACCCAGCCGTAAATCGGAAGGTGTGACAGTCCCCGAGCTGCTTCCTCCTCCCCGCTCTCGCTCTGGCCCTCCACCAGCCCCGCCCTCCATCTCCTTGGTGCGCATGGAAAGGTGGCGTGAGCAGTAACCCCTCCTCTGGGACTCCTTCATGCAGCCCTCGCGCGAGCACAACCGCCGCCACTGCTTGCCGTTGAACTTCTTGCGAATTCCGTTGGGGGTGCACACCACATCCCCTTTCTTGTACTTCTGCTGGGTGGCTGTGAGGGGGGTGCGGGACCGTGAGGAAGAAGCCGATGAAGACGTAGAGCCCGATCCACCACCCGGCGTGCTTGTGTTTGGTGTCGGTGTTTGTGAGGGGGTTTTGTCCATGGACACCATGGAGCTGCGTGAACCTGAGGAAGTTGGCAGTGGGGGCAAGTGAGGAGGGCCGATGCCCACTTCAGGGCCCAGCAGCGCAGGAGATTGTGGGGGCTGGGCATTAGCCATAGTGTTGAGACCAAGGTGGGCCCCCACAGAGGTGGCCAAAGGTGTGCTGATGCCACGCACTATGGAAAGGTGGGGTGCAGGATAACCAGGAGGCTTCGACAGTATATGTCTGGGGTGCTGTGTGACCCCTACATTCTTGCACCCTGCATCAGCAGTCACCCCTTCTTCCCGCATGCGGGCCATGCTAAACCCCGTCACTTCGATGTCCTCCTCCAACGTCTGAGGGGGCTTTTGCATCTGTCTGTCGCGCTCCCTGTCAGCCGCCAAGCTCAGCACGGTGCCTGGCGAAACATCTGGACCACCTGCGGACGAGGATGGAGGCATAGGTCCCAGGTGGTGACCTGACACGGCCGCAGGGGGAAACCCGAAGCCCGACCGTGGCCCTGCGACCGATCCCAGTGCCATGCCGCTGCTCAGCTGGCTCACCTCCCTCTCCAGCTCCATTTCCACCAAACGCTCCCTTTCCTCCAGCTCCCGCTCCCGCTCCCGCCCTCCCTCTGGTTGTGGAAGTTCCCAGGGGTTGCTGAGCAGGCGCAGGCTCTGTCGAGACACCCATACAACCTGGGCACTGGCCCTGCGCTTCTCTTCGTCGCTGGCCTCCCTATCAGCCAAGACAGCTGTGTCCTCGCACAACGTCACACGGTAGGGAACAGCTGGGTGGGAGTCCACCTGGGACACCACGCCCTCCCTGTACAGCTGCCGTACCCCTTCCTGGCTTTCAATGCTACCCCCAAATGGCACCACGACACGGGTTCCTGTAGCCACAGGAGCAGAGCCTGGTGGCGAGGCATCCAGGATGAGGTCCACGGCACCTCCCTGGAATGGGTAATGGCGCAGAAAGTCCTCCCCGTTCAGCTGGACGCCTATGCTACGCTGCTCACCACTCACCTGCCGCACTACGCCCGCTCGGAACATCGGTGATCGAGGACCAGCCTCCTGCCCCTCTACCCTGCTGTCATCTCGCACCCTCCCTTCCGCCTCTCCCCGCTGGCATCGAGCCAGTATCCGCTGGTTCTTCAGTCCTTTTGCAAGGGCGTCTTCTAGCCCACCTGACAGGACTCCATCCCTCTGCATGTGGCTGGGGCTAGAATTGGACTGGGGGGGTAAGACAGAAGGCTTGGACAAGGGGCTGTGATAGGGCCTCTGGGGGCTTGGGTGAGGATGAGGGTTAGGAGGCGTCTCCAGAACCTCCAGGTCTGCAGAATGTTCACTGGCTGTGTCTGTAGAGGATGAACGGACTGAGTTGGGGCCTCCGTCGCCCTCTCCTTCTCCGTCCACGCCCCGCTCTCTCTCCACCATAGCCGAGGTCCCGCTGGTGGTCCCGCTGGTGGCCCCTCCTGCGGCGCTCTCCTCTCCCTGGCCACTGCTGTGGCTGTGGACGTCAGTGTCCGTGCTGTCTTCGCTCGCCGCCGCACTGGGACCCGCCGACTGACTGCCTGTACTGTTGGCACTGCTGTTGCTGCTGTAGTTGCTGTGGTGCACAGAGGCGGGGGCGTTGCCCGTACAGTGCTCATAAGTGTATTTCTTCTTGGGGACACGGGCTTTGAAGGTGGCCGTCTTACGACTCAAGGGGGGGTTGGGACTGTTACCAGAGCTCGCCGTACTGGAGCTGCTGCAGCTGCTGCTGCTGCTGTTGTGCAACCCTGCAACCCTGGAGCTTCCTCTACTGTCCTCAGTCTTCTCACAGTCCTCAAACTGCCCCGGCCCGAGCTCCCTCGGCCCCTCCCCATCCGAAGCCGCCCCGCACCTGACCGGCTCGTCTGGAGCCGTGTCAGGTGCACGCAGGGTCTGTCTCCTGGACGAAGAAATGAGGGAGGCCGTTTGTGGAGATCCATCAATGTTCTCCCTGAACCTCTCGCTCCTCTCCGCCTCTGACGTCATATCCGCTACCCCCCGTTTCTTACCCCCCTTAGCGCGAGTTGATGGAGGGGACCGTCCTCCATGCTTTTTTAATGACTTCATCCTGTTGTGCTTATCACGTTTTAGTTCTCCTTTACTCTTAGCTTGACCTTTACAACTTTTAAGTGCTCCTAAGTCGTTCCTCGTGCCCAGCTTGTTCCTCCTTTCTTCTATTACCTCCTTCCCTTTCTTCTTCACCACCGCTGCCTTTTTTTCGCTCTTTCCTGCCGTTTCTTTCTCCTTACAGACTCTGAAACAGAGAGAAAGGGCTGATTACTTTCCTATTAGTAATATTTGGTGTCAGACTATTACTGAGCATCTTAAAAACACTCCTACAGGGACTGTAAGGGGACGCCTAGTAAATATGCTACAGTAAAATGAAAGATATTCACTCGCAACGCAAAAAATATGGCAAATATAGACCGAGGCTCTCACCGCCACCTTAGTCAGCCATATTAATCTCAGCAGGGCTCCGGTGCAAACTCCAGAGAGTAAAGTGCTGCTGAACATTAAAATAACATTTTATATACAGCATACTGCATATATACCCAAACAGGCTTGCATTACAGTGAAGGGTACACCAGTCCTTTTCTCCTCTGCTACGTTTGTCATATTTGAAATGCGTTCCACTCACAGGCGCCAGTGAGGTGTGCTGCACATCAGCAAAGGAATTCCTCGTCCCCTGTACTCAAAACGTTATTTATTAGCACAGCATAACCCCACCTGGGACTTGAACAAACAACCTTCTGAAATCCTGTGAACTTTCTAAAAGTGTGCGCTTCCTTGCCTTTTTTTTTTTTGTTACATAGTCAGGTGATGCAACGTGACCATGCCATTGCCTTCAACAATGTCAGCGTGTAACTGCTCAAATTAGCAAATGAGACACATCATCTAATGCAGAGGCTGGTTGTGCATAACAGCTGGCGTGCATGTTCAACGCCGCAGCACCGTCCTACAGCTGGGTGTGCCGAGACTGGAACAGGTCACACCACAACGGCAGGTCTGGACCACAAGGCAACAACAACGAGAGAACAGAGGCTAAGAGATCAGTGTCCCATTCGTCTCTGCAAAGAATCCTGCATGTGGCAAGGAGTCAAGGGGATTTTCCAGAGATTTTGTCATTCACACTGTCTCATTTTCACACTTAAGTTGCAAAAAAGGGACAATTTTAGCTTATTCTGGCATACCATAGTGTAATAATAATGTATAAAACTTGGGGGAGAATGAAGCCCAGCCACAGAGAGAAATCCACAGATAGAAAAAACACACACACACACACACACACACACACACACACACACACACACACACTTCCTGGATTATACACATGTAGCAGAGGTGGGGGATTTCTTCTACCCCATCATGAAGTTTTTTTTCCCTTCCACACTCTCTAAGGTGACCATGTTTTAACTGTTTGTTTGCTATGACAATCTGCACCTTAGACAACCCACATTTCCTGTTGTGGACCATAACATCACTTCCTGAATACTGCTTATTACCCACTGCCTTTCTTGTCACACAAGTTTCCCTTCTAACTCCTTGAGCACAAGTTCTATATTCTTGGTGTTCAGATAAAAAAAAAATAATAACAACATTTGGCTCATTGCAATAACACCGTAATCTGAATGTGGACATTTTAATTACCTTTTTAAAATTGTATACATAAATGTTCCACACCCAACAGTCACTCCATTTTGTTGCTGGTGTACAAGTTGGTCTCTGAAACTTCTTAACGAGACAAGGTACAGATTACTCAAATGAATTACTGTGTATATATGCTAAAAGGAAACATACACAACGGAAAACGAGATGGGTACAAAATTTAATTGGTTTTTAAGTCATTAATGAACACATAACAGACATGTTTCCTTTGGACACCAAACAACTAGTGATTTTGTGACCAGCAATGTTTTCACGTCACTGATAAGTACAGAATAGTGAAAGTTCTCTTTGCTCACTAGGACCACAAAATACAGCCTATATACTTCTGTCACTTCTCATGCCAACACTTTGAAAGCCATGTAATCTTCAGGAACTTATCATGCACTACTTTTTTAAGTGTCATTTAGGTGCTCAATTAATATTTATTACATCAACGACTCATGAAAAAAAATGATGCATAGGTTGCCATGCACTGGTCCAGCTCAATTCGATTCATCTAGAGTGATGCTTTACAAAAAAAATTAACCATTTCATGTAACAGGCTCTACATTTTCACCATATCAGAGAACTGACACACACACCTCGGACATACGGACATTATCCCCTGCATTGCCTAATGCCTCCAACACCTTGTTTCTTGTTTCCCTGGAAGATGTCTAAGAACCGGGAGCTGGGTTTGCATGTTAGTGCACTTGGGCCAGGCCACTGCCACCTTGCACACAACCTTGGTTAAGGTTGGCACCACATATCACCCCGATACCAGGCCTACTGGAGCCCCTCCAAGGATGTGCGCTCACCCTCACAGGCTCGTCCAACACAAGTCTTCTTTACCAGGGACTGCTGAATGCCTCTGCGTTTTGTTCCTCTCAGCCATTTCTGCGTTGGAGTCAACATATTGTCACCATTCCACTTCAAAGGTCAGTGTACTCAAACAAATTTTAATTTTTCATTCCTTTCTTCTTACACCCAAAAAGTAAATTATCTGAGCACATGCAAGTTTCCCCAAGAACAAAATGCTGGTTAGCTCATGAGACAAATTTGCAACGGCTATACTGAAGTCTCACGCACACACACGCGAGCCAATCGACTGTATTATCCTTAGCACACAGCTGTATGAAGGAGACGTAAACAGCACAAGCAGCACAGTGTTTACATGGGAGTTAAAATCTAACTACTGTTAAAATGAAGTGCTACAGAACAGGTAAACCCCAGAAAGATGCTTCAGAAGTTTAATAATAATAATAATAATAATAATAATAAATGATGGATAAAATATATTAGTATAATACTAAAAGTAAAAAAGGTCTCCATTGTTAAAAAACAAATCATAAATGCAATACAAGGCCGAGTGCAGTATGCCACAGTTCCAATCTGAAAAGCCATCTATACAAGTGATAAATAGCTAAACAGAGTTTCCTGGCTGCCGACCTCTATGCTTCAGTGCAAGCCCCGTGCAGTACCCAGTGTGGTGCCACAATGTGCATGCACTAGAGCAGGGCAAGTCACAGGACAGTGGGTGGGCTGGAGACTGCTGCACTGCACTGTTCAGGAAGTGCACGTCGCTGGAATGTGGGTGTACAGCCCTGTAGTTTCCCGTGTCGCACCGTCGGGGTAGCCTTAGCTAAGTGGGTCACTAGAGAGCATGAGGACATTGAGCATGGCAGAAAGTGTGTACACACACACACACACACACACACACACACACACACGCGTGCTTTACTACAGCACACCCTGCCTGAGTACCCTGAGATCACACTGCTTCACGTGTGACCAAGCTCACGCTCACACAGCCGCACTGCTACATGTATGAGACGTGGAATATTTTAAAGGCCAGTGATGACGTAGCAGCAGTACTGGCAGCAGCTAACTATGGAAAACAGCAGGAATGACTAGGAGTATGGTAACCATAACAGACGACAACAATTAATGATTGCAAATGCTTGTCTTCTGAGCTGGCACTTCCATGTATCGCATCAAAATTAGTGTTAATAGCAACCCAATGACAGCACTGTCAAAAGGCAAATCAATTCCCTCTACGTCGGCTACGCAGCCAATATGTTGACAGTGATCAGTTTAATTCAGTATAATTTAAGTATCGTGCATGACAGTTTTATATGGTAACAGAATCAAGTCACTGCAACAACAAGCAGTATAAAAATAGCAAATTATTCCTTGCATGAATGACAAAAACTCCCCATGGCAAAAAGACAACACAAGCACGACACACTACCTGTCAAAACTAATGTCATTTCACTAATGCCACAAACTTAAACTGTATGCAACTGCACAGATATCAGCTTCCATTTGGAAAAGGAAAAACACCGACTACATAACTCAGGACTGTCCTATTTCTGACAGCGTTTACGGAGGTGTAGCAGTGGAGATGGGGATACACATTAATGAAGTAATAGTGGCCGTAGTAGCAGCACAGCCACTACACAACGTCAACAGAGCGGTCGATGCACGGTACTCTGAAAGCAGCACTACGGCCAGGAAAACACGCAGGCCTGTTTTTTTTCCAACACCACGTACCATACAAACACAAACACGTCCAGATACTGCGCTGCCACACTCAAACAGTGCTAAAAAGTCACGAAAGCACGCAATACACGGAAGACACTGCCAAATTCCCATTTTATATCGCTTCTTTGGAAGCTAGCTAACTACAGCCGTTGTAGTATTATCGCATTAGTAGCTAGTAGTAGCTAGCTGGCCGGCCGTGCGTACTTTTAACAGTGTAAGAGGAGCTAGCCAACAAACAGGCTTTTACAGCCGTGACAATCTGCGATCGTTTCATATTAACGAAGGACCAAGCACTGCTGAGGAGAAGCAACACTAAAACCGTGCTGGTGTGGTGTATTGTAACTCGGCTGTGCGTGCTGCTCACTGCCGGTCTGCGCTTCTCACTTATTGCTGTAAATAGCTACACGAAGTCAAGTTTACGTCGCGAGGCGGACTGCCCCGTTTGCTAGCTAGCCGAGCCGTTATAACATTTGACAAAGTTTAGACCGTACGCCGTACACCCCCCACCCCTCCTCCCCTGTCCTCCCCTCTCTCTCGCGTCTCCCTCTCTCTCAAATACATTCTTAACAACACTTGAATTATTACTTTCCCCCCCGCTGCACAGACGGAGACAGCCAGGAAAACAGCACCGAAGACGGGCAGCTAGCTGTCGATAGCAGCTGCGGGCTACCTGGCTAGCAAGAGTAAAGGATATAAACTCGCTTAGTTAAACTCACCCAACAGAAAGATTCAGTTGGCAACAGAAAGATTTACGGTGCTGTCTGCGGTTGAGATAGCTACAACGAACAGGAATACAATCACACTGCCGTCCATGGCTGCTGTCTGTCCGGGCTTTCACTTTATTTTCCTCCGTAAAACATGTCTTTTTTCACAGCAACTCAAAGGAGGGGGAAAAAACTATCTGAGTCCCTTTTCCACTACAGTCACAAAATGGTGAATGAACCACTAACAGCTGGGCCGTCCAGCCAATCAGAAATCACTGACACGTACAGTAGCCTATCGTTCTGAGATTACAAAGTACGGGGCATGACCAACTGTCAAAGTACAGTTGATTGACAGACATACTGGGCAAATAGCGACCGTGAAAAAAACAGAGCCGCAGCTTCGACAGAGGACTTACAGTGTCCAATCAGAGCAAAGGGACCCTTAGGAACAGGGAGTAGGCGGGCAAAAAGGGGGAAAGAAAATGCCGGTAACCAATGAAAAATATCTGAACGCCTCCTGTCACGCGATTATCGGTTGTATTAGCGACAACTGACAAGGCAGGGACTGCCCCCACATTCAGAGTGCACTCCGGGAATTGTCGTCCGTGTCCCCAAGAGACGCCATAAGCAACGCTATATAAGACCTCCTACAAAACTACATATTCATTATTAATTTTCACGAGATAGCCCTGAGGGAGTGGGAAGAGAGACATGGCAACTGAATAAGGGAGGGGGAGGAGAATATATTTTTTCCCATGAAAGTTTTGCTATTTTGTTTGTAAGGTCAGTTGTGAGGCGATTATAAGCGTGTTACCTACACTTCTGCACATATTTCTGGTAAAACATTGCGTCATCATGTTTTATTTTATCTCCTGTATTCTTTCGCTTATTCACTCTTCCTCCTTTTTCGTCGCTCTCTTTTCTCTCAGCAACAGACCCTCACCTCGACCCCCTAGCCAATCATGGTGATCATATTGACGTCGACAATCATTTAGACCCGCCCACTCTATACAACTAAGTTAAGTTATAAGTTGACGTCATCACAATATCCTGTGATTGGCTAAAACTAACTGCGTCCCTCAACCAATGAACAAGTAAATTGATTATGTCATCACGCATGTTGCCACCAGCTGAACTAAAGAGGCGTGGTCTGGAGTAAACTCGGCTAACTCCATGTTTACCTAAAGATTAGTAGTAGTAAGATAGTTGGTAGTTACAAAGAAAACCTTGTTTTGTATTATTGCTGCGCGTATTTATTTTGGAAATGCAATTATATATGGACGATTTTTATATTAGCGTATTGCGTTACATGTTTCGTTGTAAAATGTATTTGCAACTGTTATCGAGGTCCTTTTCGCTGAAATTATCGAGGTCTCCGTCGAAATAAGGAAGTGAAGTGTTTCTAGGACACGCAACAGCGCACAGTAACATAGTAACGATTACATAATCACAAACACAGGCACGTATAGACAAGTTATTTACATCGTTTACGTAAAAACTGCGCCCCCTAACTGCCTAGCAGCGTTTTATATTAATTGTAGAATAGTTTCTTGAAGAAATTACTTAAACCTTAATAAACGGACGATACTTACATGTTTTTATAGAAGGGGAAGAAAACTACTCTAGATTATAAATAAGAAAGACGGGGGTGACTAATGAAATAATTTAAAATATACTTTTGCCTTGAGACGTAGAGCGACATCTAGAGGCTATCTGGCAGTTTTACATGTTTCAGAGGCCTTATTGTTAAGTTGGGCTGGTTTAGAGGTTATATACAAGTTCTTGGACACTTGACAAAGTCAGTTTAGCTTTCTAAATATCTCAGTTTTAGTATATTATTTTTATGATTTTTGCATAAAAAGGCAGTTGGTAAATGTAAAAGGAGTGAATATGGGTGTGAGGTGGAAAATACATTTAGAGTTTCATGTAAAAGTATATTTAACCTATTAAATCTAACTTGCCATGGCAATGCACAGCAGATGTCAATGAGCAAAACTCATACACATAGTCTTAGGTTCCCATCTTTGAGTTTAAAATTCAATTTTTGATGTTATCAGCTGAAAAAATAATTTGAGTGGCACAAGACTCATGATAGAACATAAATAAAAGTGTGACTTTTAACAAGCTATAATAAATATGCTGTACACGAAGACAACGGCATCAGTTTAAAAAAAATTATAATCAAATTTTAAGTTAAAGCTCCTATGACCTTTTAAAAATTCAAATATAGGGTTTTCTACTGCTAACGTGTTGTGTTGCAGTCTGTTGGAAGCTGAACTCACCACAATAATTCTCCCTTAAACACATGAGCCCGTCTACAAGCACCTGTGGGAAATGGATTCACAAGCCAGAACAGCGCCAGCACTGGATACAAAACAGTCTGATATTATGGACAACTGAGCAACTAACAAGAAGCAAAAAAGCTTCTAACAGATTAATGCACAAGCGATTTTTTTAAGTACCCTTTTAACAGTCAAATGTGGTACATATATGGGGTACCAAAATGACCACATCTAAGGGAACAAGCATTTTTACTGCTTATAGAGTTCAGTTTTCCACGTCATGGAGATAGTTTATCCTCTAGTCCTGGTGTGGTTGGGTGGCCAAAAGGAGAACACCCTTGGTTGTCAAGGAATGTTTATCTGAAACGTACTCTTAAATCAGGAAGCTCAACAAAGTGTGTTCAGAGAGCAACAGTCCTCCCAGGGTGTTGATGTCGTTGTGCAATCCCCTCGCTCCCACATGAGTGCTGCCGTCACTCTCAATGTCTCCCTAAAGCTCTGACCCCTGACCTAATCCTTGCCCTGGTTAATGGCCACTCTCAGCACGCCTCCTGCTCAGCTGTCAGTCAGCCGTCAGCCACGGGCCCGCCTGCGGAGACACACGCAGTCTGATTGGCCCGCCTGCGGAGACACACGCAGTCTGATTGGCCTGCTGCTGGAGAACAGACAGCTATTCAGAGACAAATGAAGTGAAACAAATGGAAAGAGAGATTGTTAGACAGCAAGACAAAGACAGTGGCAGAGAGTGACAAGAACCAAACAAGAAAGGTAGCATGATGATTTCAAAATGGGGTGTAGTTAATAAAGTAAAATACACACAGGCAACGCAGCTAACAGCCACTGAACATTAGCAGAGGTAATGCAGCCTGTTGGAACAGCAGCTAAGCTGCATTAACTCAGTCATACATGCAGCTTCAAAACAAACCAAAAATGTACACTCTGGTCACATAGAACATTTTACCAACAGCAAGTATGTGGAAAATTAAGCTCCAGCAATACTTCTTAGTACTAGTATGCTACCTTAAAATAGCTATGTGTGTATTCCAGAATATGTAGGGAAAATAAAAAATGAAATGCGTGTGGTTTTGCTGTGGTTCTCCTGTACATCTCTTCCAGCAGGTCTGCCTTGGTGCACTGGACCGCAGTCGCATGGCGCCGCGGTCTGGGCACCAGTTGTAAGAAGGGTGTGGACTCTCACTGATGGTCTGGCATGGGGTGTGCATGTTTGCAGCCCTACTCTGCAGCCAGACGGGCTGTTTCACTCTCTCTGGTGTTCTGAGTGAAACCGGTGCACCAGGCCACCTAAGTCAGCTCTGGAGCACAAACCACACGTTGTAACTTCATTGTCAAAATCAGTTGTAAAGTACATGAACCCCTGAGAGCACAGCCACGCCATTATGGGTCTGCAGAAGAAGGAGGGATGGCCAATCACCTACTCATCATCTCACTTGGAAACATACTTTTATGGGATTTCTTCGTATGTATTCCTCAATAACAGGATATGGAGCTAAAAATTCTTAAAGTCTGCCAGTATGAGAAAAAGATGTTTAGTCTGTCACTGTCTCCACAAGTTAAATCTTTTAATTACATAAAGTGATATGTATTTTGGTTACTTTCAGTTACAGCCTGGGAGTTAAAGGAATATTTGACCTGTACTAGTTGAAGTTTTTTCAAGAAACAAAAATGTATTAAGTTTCAATTGAATATTTTTGGAAAGTGTGTGCAATGTAAGAGCAGGTATAGTAGCCTACACTCCCTCCCTCTGTCACACACACTCACGTTAACTCCAACAATAAGTGGTCTGTGAACGTACTGCAGCCAACCCACGGCCTCTACCTGTGCTTGGTAGATGTAGAGTAGGCAGTGTAATGGAATCCCACTCACAGAGTGTGTCTTTGGCTAGATCGACCGCACGAAGCTGCCATGGCAACACCACCTCCAGGTCTGGCACCACCCCTCCCAGTGAAGTAATGTGCCAGAGGCCTGGGGCACAGGGAGGCAATTCCTGCAGCCAGCCTGCCCCACCCGTACCTGTCTGGGCCACTCCTGATCATGTGAGAATGCTGCATTCCTTCACACGTACACTGAACTTTCTCTGACTGTGCTAAGAAGAACGCTTCCCTTAGATCCTTGCACGTTTTCTAAGTCTGTAAATCACTGACCTTGTACTGCAGTCAGGGCATGGTGACTTGGACTAATTCAAGCTGATAAATGAAGCATTTAAGTCATTGCAGCATTAGGGGGAAAAGCTGCAGGTCCCTGTGTCTCCAGGTCTCCCTGGTACAGGGGAGGAGTGGACACCACAAACAGTGATTCAGTACTGACGTTTGTAAGAACACGTGGGTGACAGCAGAGTCTCCTTCAGAAGAACAACAAGCAGCTCACACATCCATTAACAAAGGTCTTTTGTATCACAATTTTTTTTTGTTTTACTATTGAGAGTCGTTTCCTCTCTCTCTCTATATATATATATATATTCAATTTATATATATATTACATTCAGCTTCACAAAACTAAAATCATAGGAAATGTGGGCCCTGGCCAAAAACGCCTGGGGTTCCCAAATAAGCAGAACACTAAAAGCGCTGGAAATGAGTAGAGGATTGAAGACATGGGAACGAGCGGTCAAAACTCTACTACATGTCACAGCGTAAGCCAATATCCACACACCCGCTGCCAAGACGACTCTATAATACACACTCTGAATAGTAATCCTATACATAGAAGTTGCCCCAGTAGCTAAAATTAATGTGTAAATCCAAGGCCCTCCATTTTGTATACCTATATGACTAAGAAATGTCCAGTTCTGGATTTACACATGCTTGCTTAGAAGTATGTTCATTGCTGATTAAAAGGAAAGGTTTATGGGTTTGGACAGTAAATTTGGAAAAGAGCTGCGACTCAGTTTGTGGAAATCCTATGGTGTTAAGCAACAGCAAGGTAGTTTTTGGTGACTGTACTTGCTCTTCTGCTCACCAGCTCTTTGTGTTCCTGTTCATAGTGTCCTTTTATTTGCTGAGTGGGAAGAGCGGGAACTTGGAATGTGCTTGTTTTGCCATCCCTCGCCAAATACAGAGGCATGGGGAAGGCAAGAGGCCGATGAGGATTTGAAATAGAGATGTTGATTTAGTAAGCACTGCACTGAGGCCTGGCAGGCTTCGGCCTTAACACGTCATGCTTTGCCAGAAGTACACATTCAAACAGCGTCAAGGATAAACAAGCGCACACTGCATTTATGTTTCACTTGTTTCATCCGTCAGTGCATATCTGTTATAACGTAACACATAGGTTTCATACTTTGTTTACAAAACAATTTATGACTGCTGTGTCATTCTGACTAATATGCCTAGATGTTTATTTAAACAATAGATTCTTAGTCTTCCTATGTGACCCCCTGAACACAACACACACGTTTAGAGGTTAATAAAAGTAAACTGATTTGCTTCACCAATTGTTCATCAATAAATTGAAAAAGGCATTACCGATTACAACCAGAAGAGGGAGATATTCTCAAACAAAAACAGACTGCCCAGGAAACTGTAAATCGTTTTGAACTGTTACACTAGTTCTGCTTATTTTTTTGTCTACATCCTACAAATGTTTTGCGAGGCTTGCAGTCAGTTTTTTATCCACTGTTTCAGGTATTATGCCATGCGAAGGACTCATGTCCTAATGCTTGTGAAAACAATGTGCTGTACGACAATCTTTCAGGTCAGGCCATTCACCTCAGCAGTAAATGTTTCTATACTGGTACATATAGTCTCCACTTATTTCTGAAGCGGATGTGACTGCAAAAGGTGTGCACCTGCACCAAGCCTTATGCAGGCTATGCAGCCGCTCAACAACAAACGATGTTACGGGGGATAAGGGGGTTCCACGAAAGCATGTGCAGATGCACAGCGGGATGTGGCGAGCGAGTAAGGTGAGGTTACTGCGGTCTACCTTCCGCTCTCTCTGCAGCACAGCTCGTGCTGTTCTTTGACATGGAGTTCACATGAGCTATGGACCTGACACCAGCCAATCCGTCTCCTTGTCCGCATCTGCTCCGCCCACTTAAGGGTGGAGCTGCACTTTGTGGCTTCCATTGTACACCAACCCACATGAAGTGTCATCATATGCTCTCTCACACACACACACGTTATCATACGTTACCATAACACCTGGCTAACAAATGAGGAAAATATAAACCCCTGTCAGATCACTACAGATATGAAGATAAATACATTGTAGTTGACTTGCCTACTGTCCCGTTACTGCACTATTTCCACATTTGAGAATAATGATTACCAAACTGAAATGAACTGCTGCTAGAAATGTATAAATTTGCCCTAAATGTTAACATGCATTCATTGCACCAGGAAACGTGGAATTAAAGCTTATATCCTTGTTTACACCATTTTCCCGGCAGGAATCTTTTCACAAAACAAAACATTACTTTGAACCTAATAAATCAATATTGATAGCAAAAAAAAAAAAGCTTACAATGGTTTTTAACCAGTTTTAATTAACCCTGATTACAGTTTAATTACAAGTTGGAAGAAAAAAAGAAAAAGAATCAAAGAATAGGTTCAATGTTACATCATGGTATTAAATCTCGTCCCTCCATTTGAGTGTTATATAACCGCTGAGAGGGAGGGAGAAAAGGGAGAGACCATTACAGAGAAAAACAATACACTTTTCTTTTAAATGATATAATCCCCAAAATGAAAAATATACAAGAGCAAAAGAGAAAAGCAACATTATAAAATAAAAATTACAATACATGACAAGATAAAATCATAAACCCCCCTCCCTCCCCTGAAATAATCAACCCAGTCCAACCACATCCCCTTTATAACCACTGTCACTCAATTACAGTCACTGCCAACTGAATTACAATTACATTTTTAATGTTATGTTACAATTTTAATGGTCACACGAAATCAGGGATGGTGGGTGGAAACGAAGGGAAAAAGTGGGGCGTCACTAAAAGTGAAGCACACAAGATAGCAGATAACAGGGGAAGCAGGGAGTACATAATTCAATAATAACAACAACAATAATAATAATAATAATAATAATAATAATGAACAGCAATATTGACATCAGAAGGAAACAGATGAAGGGGAGACATTGATATTATAAAGAAAACATCAACATGTGTTTCCTGTACTGTGTCCTTCTCTTCCACCATGTCAGTCCAGCTGCTGAACAAGAAACATTTGATCACTTTTTCCAAGAGGGGAAAGCAAAAAATGTGGAGGTTTACTGGAGCGCACCTGAAACGGGCAGCGGGTTAAAGCTGACACAGGTGCCCTGCGGTGATGCCAAGCAGCCCGAGACACGCGCACGAGGCAGAGAGACACAGCACAGGGTCACATGGTGCATGACATAAAGTAAGGCAGCTGTCAGTTGAAATACAGACAAGGCAGGAGAGGCCAGTAGTCCCTGGTGAGTTCTCATCGTCGCAAAGGCTTCACCAAAAAGGTCCGTTCGACGCACTGTCGTTTGTCAATCCCACAGAACCAAGGGGCATTCCATTCTTGGCAGTACTGTAAACGCCACGCTACAGCCAAGCAGAAGCTTCTGTCGGCAGCTTCCTGCCACCAGCTACTCCAGCAGTCTCTCAGAAGTGTCCCATTTCGAGCCCTTTGTGCCAAGGGCCCCTAGGTCAACCGCATCTCCATGAAACAGTCCAGCCAGGACCTCAGACTCTCACCTGCACACACGCTGTCGAGCCTGAATCAGCACTCAGTTACTGTGGTGTCTTCTAAGAAAGAACTTCCAGTTAGTCAGACCTCGAGATCTCTGCACTCCCCAGCATGCAAAAGCATTCAGAGAGGTAACCCCAGCTGGGGGTGGCAGAAGGGGGGAGGGATTAGTCACTTTCATGGCCAAGTCCAGCAGCTGCTGTCCCATGCAGAAGGAACAAAAGGGCCGGAACAGCGGACTCTGCATCAATGTCAGTGTGGCAAAGGGGAAACTACTGCCCCAAACTGCCTGTGTTTCAACACTTAGATCATTTCAAATGTTTAAAACATTTTACATTTCTGTGTAAAATATCTTAATTATCAGCATAAAAACTTTAAATGCCCACTACCCCCCCTCTGTACCCACATCCCTCTAAAATTACCCCACAAAGCAAAAGATCTGCTGTATATTCATCCCTCAAAAGTTTTATAAACAAAAAAATAACCCTGAATTCATCATTTATTCTCTCTCCATTTATAATACATAATATATAATGGTATAGTTTTGAATATACTTCAGTATTTGACTTTTTTTACATGCTAAAAAACAAGGCGAAACAGAGGCAGGAACAGTTCTGTGTACTCTGCCAAGGTGCTGCTGTGAAAAGGCAGCATGGTGCATGTGTGCGTGCGTGACCGTCTGCCGCTGCTTTAGCCAATGCCATCTAACTGGGGGGGGGGGGGGGAAGAGGGAGAAGGGGAGAGCGGACGCTTCCAGAGCAGCCTGTCAAGCTACCCTGAGCTGCCCTGCGCTGCTCCGTTCCACCCTTCACCCTCTCCCTCATGACCACTTTTGATCTTTGAGCACACCTGTTGGCTCTGCTCACCTGTGTGTCAGCACTGCCTCCGTCCACTCACCACCCACCTCACCCTACGCTGCTCTCCCTCTCTGTAATGCTTCCAGCAACCAGCAATGTGCTCCTTCTTCCTGATTGGCTTATTTAAAAAAATAATTATGTCTCTTAAAAACCCATTCTTTCATTTCCAAAAATTTTCCACCTAAAAAAATGATGGGATGTCTGCTGGCATTTCTGAAGTCAGGTGGGGGAAAAAATACAAAGGTGGTGGAGTGTGTGTGTCACCTGAGTGTGTAATGGCCAGCATCGCTCATGTGTTGTAAACCCCCAGTGTTCTCTGCAGGATGGGACCCTGCGCTCAACCCCGTCACCCTACAGGGGCAGCCTCTGTATAGAACGTGGCCCCCACTGCGGCTCTGGCTGGGGACTCACAGAAGTCAGGCAGGCAGCCAAACTGCAGCCACTTGCAGCAGAATCTCCAGGTGTTCAGAGAAATCCAAAAGTCAGAAGTGGAGCGGGGTGGATAACTTTTTCAACTTTCCTACCAACTTGTAGCTGGAGGGACAGACTCCTTCCAGCTGCCTTTCAGTGTACCCACCTCTGCACATCTCTCTGTGGTATACAGGCACTTGCAAGCAAAAAAAAAAAACAAAAAAAACAAAAAATGCACTGTTTCTTTAGGAGGAAAGAAAAAAAATAAATAAAAACTTCCTCCCCCACACAAAGCCCCAAGCCTAAAGTTCAGTAAAACAAAGGGGTGTCCAAAATGATCAAGGGGTACAAGAGCATGGTGGGAGAGGATCCTGAGGAAACATTGGGGGCATTCCACAACTCAGCGTCCACATGGACACACTCCGTTACGGTGGAGATGAGTCACAGTGCAGGCCAGGTCTGAGCGGAGCACGCGACAGGTGAACACTGGTCCATTTGGTGTAGAATGAAGGGACCTACACTGACTCATTTGGGGAAGGACACAGGCTCCCGAGCACCTGTCTCAGCAGCTCAATGTTGGGGTTTGTGTGTGTGTGTGTGTGTGTGTGTGTGTGTGTGTGTGTGGTGGGGGGGGGGGGGCGCGGGTCCGCTGCCCGCTGGTGGTGGCAGTCAGCATTAGTGTGAGGGTATGTCAGTCCTGTGTGTGATTCAGACGCCCGTTTGTCACTGCATCTGTGTGTGTGAGCATTTGCCTGTGTGTGCGTATACACACGTGTGCGTGTGAGAAAGATTGGCCATCAGCAATCGTTGTTTTCAAGAGACAGCTGGGCAGTAGCACGATGCAGCTCAGTGCTGACCCTGCGCTGTGAAGAGGGGAGGGGACACACGGACCTGCCAGGAGGACTGTCCACACCCCCGTTCTCCTCCACCCCCTGGACCGTGTCTCGCTCCTCGGCCCGCACCTTCTTATCGTCGCACTCCTCGGCACAGGCCTCCATGCGCTGGTCCTCACTCCAGCGGCGCTTAAAGCGCAGCTTCAGGGGGATGCACTTTGTGGGCCCGGGGCTGCAGGTGGGGGCCACGTGTGGCACCACCCCAGTCTCCCCCACCTCACTTGGCTCGCTCTTCAGTATCGGAGGGCGGCAGCTTTCAGAGCCCAAGATTGGTGGCAGACCTGGAGGGGGCGGAGCCGGAGCCTTGAAGACGTCCTCGTCCAAGTCGTCATCAGCAGAGGGAAGTACAGCCGTGCCGTTGGGATGCCGCTCGCGCCCAGGACAGAAGAGGTCTCGGTCATCTCCATCTTCATCGCTGATATCCGTTACCTCCACCTCCTCCTCCGATTCAATGTCAGAAATGGGCTCCACCTGCAGACACGGATGACCTTGTTAGGTGGGCAGCTGCCCACAGTTCTAGAGTTTCACTTGGTACGGATTAGCGTAGCTGGTGATGCCTGCTATAAAACTAATAATACGCATAGTAACTAGGGATGTCATCAGCGAATCAGTTAATGGGTAACCTCTAAACAATCTGTTCGACCAATAGGGGCAGAGGGAAAAATGAAAAGACTGTCATAAACCACAATTCTTCAAGTTGCAATTTTTATATCGCCAAAATAAATTAAAATTGATGGGAAAATGGACGGACACGGACACACACGGACACACACACACACACACACACACACTCTAATTTGGCTAAAATTATCAAATGTTTAAATAAAAAAAAAAATTTAATTAAAAAAAAAAAAAACACATCAATCAACCTAACCCACATGTCTTTGGACCGTGGGAGGAAACTGGAGCACCCGGAGAAAACCCACCAAGCACAGGGAGAACATGCAAACTCCACACACACAGACCCAACGCGGGAATTGAACCCCAGGCCTGGAGGTGCGCGGCAACTGTGCTAACTACCACGCCAC
This sequence comes from Chitala chitala, assembly GCA_025773905.1. Taxonomy (NCBI): domain Eukaryota; kingdom Metazoa; phylum Chordata; class Actinopteri; order Osteoglossiformes; family Notopteridae; genus Chitala; species Chitala chitala. The sequence continues at coordinate 11,532,985 of JABJVR010000106.1, read as the reverse complement.
TGTGCCGCCGCTTTGTAAATTAGTACTACACAAATGCAATAAATAAATAAATAAATAATTCAACTATGAAAGAAAGTGTTAAAAATTGTATTCAATGCCTATCAAGCTTATTTTAAGAGTCATGCACAATAGTAGGCTTGTCGATTAACTAGTTAATCGCCGATCAACGATGACCAATTGTTGGCCAATTAATTTTTTTAAGAATTGCACCCCTTATTAATGGTAACAAAGTAATTATCTGTTCTTTTGACATTGAACAAGAACCCTTATGTTGGTTATGAGGCACCACGGCCCTAGGCAGGGCTGGCACACCCCCACACCTCCACACCTCCACACACACACACCAGAAACGTGGCAGCCGCGAGCCGAGCAGGACGCACCTTGATCTTGGGCAGACCCGCACTACTCAGAGAGCCAGACGACGAGGAGCCAGAAACGAGGCCGGAGCTGCTGGCCGAGCTGAGGTCGCTGCTGAAGGAGGCTGAGGAGGCGGGGCCAGAGGCGGAGCTCGAGCTGCTCTGACCCTGGGCCGCCGCCTGCACCTCGCGCTGCTTGCGGCCGAGCGGAGGTGGCTGCAGTTTGAACTTAAAGGGCGAGAGGTGGGGCGGTTCCTCGCCGAGGTGCAGCGGGTGGTGCAGAGGGTGTGCGTGGCCGTGCGGGTGGCCGTGGCCGTGCGGGTGGCTGTTAAGAGCAGATCGTTCACCGCCGCGCTCGCTGCTGGCACCGCCCAAGCCCTTGTCAGGCCGCTGGGGCTGGGGGATGACGATGTTAGGATAGTGCAGGAAGGCACGGGGGCTCAGGTGGTAGTTGTACACACTCTGTGTGTGGGCCTGCAGGTAGCGCTTCATGTCCTCGGGGTTGAAAGAGAAATGGGAGCCCAACATAGGGGATAAAGTCGGGGACGGTGTATAGGGAAGGTGTGAGGATGGGGTCATAGAGAGAGCAGGGGAAAGTGGTGGAGCCAGCAGACCAGCACCACCTGGCCCAGGCAGCGGGGACACGGGAAATGGGGACAGGGGGTCGGGGACAACCCGATGTGCCGCTGGAGCCCGAGGAGGGGCATGGGCTGGGTTGCCCGGCCCGCCGTACATCCGGAACAGGGACTCGTGGTTGATGCGTGGGGGCAGGATGCTTCGGAAGCCCCCTGCACCAGGACCGCCAGCACCTCCCCCGCCGGGCCTCTCCTCGGCTCCACCGCCGCCACCGCCCTCCTCGATCTCAGAGTTGACGGAAGTGCCGTCACTGCAGTCGCTGACAGAGCCACGCGCCACGCGTCGCGACACGGCACTGAACACGCCCGGACTGCGCAAGTCCTCATTTGGCGACAGCACGTCCGATGGCGTGGATGGCGGAAAACGAAAGTGGGTGCCTGCCCCCGTAGGGACCGGGGGCGCACTCTGAGGGACTCCGCTACCTGCCAGAAGAAACATAAGAAAATCTGCTCACAAACCAACAGCATCAAAACCAGCAAAGTGCAGGAAAAAGAAGCAGGAAAGAGGACTAACCTGAGGAGCCCATGTCGATGAACGGGTAGTTGACAAGTACAAGCTTGTTGAAGTTAAACTTGTAGGTGAATCTCTTTCCTTTGGTCTTGTGCAAGATCCTCTTGTTGTAGTAGTATCTGTAGCACACAGACAGAGGGGGGGTCACACATCACTACAGACAGAGGGAGGGTCACACGTCACCACAGAGGGGGGGGTCACACATCACCACAGACAGAGGGGGGGTCACACATCACTACAGACAG
>JABJVR010000106.1:11517962-11531138 GCA_025773905.1 Chitala chitala | reverse complement strand
CCCCCCCCCCCCCCCCCCCCCCCCCCCCCCCCCCCCCCCCCCCCCCCCCCCCCCCCCCCCCCCCCCCCCCCACACATCACTACGTCGCAGCCAAGACAAACAGCTCTAACTCCAGCCACAAGCACATTTTCACTCCCCACTGTGACCAAACCACTGTACAATCTGACAATGTGTAATGCAACATTAAAAACCACAGAGGGACGCAGACATACTTCACACAGACACTTGGGGGCACCATGCAGTCCAAGGTCCGGCACAGGACATTCACAGCCTGTGCCAAAGGCGTCTGTGAAAAAAACAGTGGCAGACCGTGCACACTCATCTGACTAGCACCTCATCACTACTGTCACAAACAGAGCAGAAGGACCTTTCAGTATTTAACACCACTGTCATTCCCCACTAAGACGGTACATGCACTTTATGCAACCCTACAGCACACCACCAGCAGCTCAGCCATACCTCATCCAACACCCACTCTCACCCTGTCCGTAAGCCTTCATCTGTGAACTCTCCTCATCATTTAAGAGTTTCCAATCTCATTTTTTGAATCCATTAAACCAATGCTCCTGTCTTCCACTGCTACTTACACTTCACTAATTATCAAGTCTCTAAACTATCATGGTTGACCTACAACTCCCCATACTCACACATATCACAATTACATTTCATATTGCTGAGGTCTGCATGATATTGTTACTTATATTAGCTTGCTGCTGAAACAGAGGAAAAACTGTATTAGGGTGAAGGAACTAGATCTCCCTTATTATGATGTGGTGTGTTATTTTGTGGGACCCCTCCCTCCTGTAGCTCTGTGATGGTTATTAGTGGTGCTGTGCCTCCCACTCCCCCACCCGAGAGGAGAGCGAAAAGGCGACAGGCTGCATGACTGAAAACATTGTTTACCGAGACAGAGTAACGTGTCATTTGAGCAGAGGACGAGGTGAACTCCTGCAGAGATGGGAGACGAGGGCTCAGCATGGAGACAGAAACACAAACATCTGCGCAGGCCAGCAGCGCACAGACAAACCAGGGTGGCAGCGACGCTGTACTGACACAGGGTGTGCGCAGACCAAATGGCATGAGTGCAAAGCCAGAGGGCCACATGACAGACACAAGCAGCACCAAGTGTTTAAAGGGCTTCCAGAAAGCGGGCCAGGCATAGCGGCCTGTGTGTGTCAGGCACACACTTTGAAGACCATTTGAACTCACTTCAAACAGGAGGGGAAAGGTTGTGTGAATGGTCACACACACTCTCAGCATCTCATACACTGCCTGAGGGGGTGTACGGGGGAGGGGCACGGGGGACCTCACATGGTGAGGACCCCAAAATGGGAACAAAATTTGAACGCCCCTCAGTTCTAAACCAAAAAAGTCTACTTTATCAAGACAAAATCTTGTGGATTTGGAACGACCACAGAAAACTTAAGAAATTATGTGATTTTCTGTGTGCCATAGAACAGGACTAAAAGATTGTGTCCTGAAGCACATGGGAACATCTGAGTGGGGGAAAAAGGCTCCTATTATTTACAAAATTTACTTGATTGCAATTGTGGCCACAGACTGAATTCAAAGGTGCAAGGCCAGAAGTTCTCAGTATCGGTGCACATGCTTGCTGAGGGTAAACATTCCAAGTGTTGCTATGAATCCTGAGTTATACCTTAGTCATAGCTACTAACACTAAAAATAATCCTTAAAAGCTACATCACTGTGTTTCACAAGGGAAGTGAACGACTGCATAAGCATTTATTACGCTTACATGACGCAACTAAGAATGCCCCTGTGTGTGTGTGTGTGTGTGTGTGTGTGTGTGTGTGTGTGTTCGTAGGGGTGAGCGCCGGAATGTGTGTAACAGCAGCGGGTCTCAGTGCATACATGGGCCTTGTGCCCAATAAAGGCTCATTCTGTGGTGGACAATGACCTGCACACAGCCCAATAAGACCCTCACACACACGACTTGCGCCTCCACTCTCCCCTGCACAATGGGGGCTGTTATAACCAGACGGAGGCACTGGTGACCTACTGACTGCTGCGCACACACACACGCACACACATACACGCACGCACAGTGTCAAGGACCAGCAAGCTTGGCCTTATCAAACCCCGACTATGGGGCAATGTGGAAAGGGGGCTGAGACTCTGACCGGGGCTATGAGCATCACAAACAGTTTACATGACCAGCGGATGAGCAAGAGGCTCTGGGCAGGCTGGATGCAGCCTTTCACCTCCGGCACAGGGAAACTGGGCCACCGAGTAGCCAGCGGGCTGCCGCGCTGGGCCCGGGCCTCTGGAGACCGAGCTCAAACGACACGAGTTTAAAGCAACTTCAGCGGGACACCGTGTGAGTCGAGATGCTGACGCAGCCAGATCAAGGGAATTTCCAAATGTGCTCCACAGAAAGGAATTCCAGGCCTTTAAGCCTGAGTGGGGGGGGGGGGTGTCAGATAAAAGTACACTCAGAAATATGTCTGTCTTTGAACTGCAGACAGCGCGAGTGCGAGCGTCCTTGATTTTCTTTGTGTTCCTTTCCCCTACAGTGTCAGCACCTCCTCGCTGGCGCCGTGCGGCTAGCGTGCAGCATCACGCTGCTCACACATTTCGGCACCTTCGTGCGTGGAGTCCACGCCCACGGCCTCCGTGCTCGTTATTAACGCGTGCCCCGGGCGCGCTCATTTCCACCACACTGATAACGTTCGGGCCAGGAGCCCATCTGGCTCCAGCCCGAGTACCCTGGCAGCACATGTGCACGCGCCAGCTCTGGGGTTGTGCCTCGGAGACCGAATGCAGGATCGACGGAGGAACGGAGGACCGCAAAGCCTAGGCACGCCCGCAGCAGATACATGCATCTCCTTGCACAGCGATTAGGTGCAGCCGCGAGCGTGTGGAGGTGAGCTGGCAATCGGGTGGATGCCTGCGCGTGTCGTGAGCGCGTTGGGCTGCTCTCGCCCGTGCCAGCCCAAGCTGCCCGTGATCAAAGTACATCACATGAGCAAGAATAACGTGCAGCAGCAGCAGGAGTGGCTTCATCACGGTGAACTCCTGTGACCCCGGAGAGCACATCATCAGCAGTGCACAGCAGCACTAATGGTTCTATATATAAGCACCTAATGTAAGCTGAAAATCTGTTAAAACACCACAGCAGCAACAAAAATAGAAGCCAAGGCACAAAGCGTGGCTTTACTTGGCACAAACTGCCTGGCCTGGGATGCCACTAGCTTTTTACAGTATATAGACTATATACAGTCCTTTTCCACAGGCTATAATATGCTACCGTCTCTAAACCATCAACTGTATAAAAATACACCGAACCCAAGGCTAAAACATGGCACAGTGTTATACAGTAGGTGAAATGACACTGGAATTCCAAAGCTATTTTTTAAATTTGGCAAAGCAATAAGAAGGCAGTTACTAATTAAACAACGTTTCCACATGCATACAGTGTACTGAGCATGCACTGATCTGGTCAGCACCGTCGTGCCAAGCCTGGCCTGCACTTCAAAGCTCTACTTGGACGCACAGCCCTGTGCGAAGGGCCGACGGATGGAGCCGGGACGAGCGACAGGGCACGGCCTTCGTACCGAAGTGCGCGGCTCAACTTGTCGTAGTTCATCTGCGGCTTGCACTTGCGGGCGCCCCACAGCCGCGCCACCTCATCAGGGTCCTTGATGACGAACTCTCCGTAGTCTCCCTGCCAGGCGATCACGCCCTGGTACTCCTCCTTGCGCAGCAGTTCCAGGATGAAGTGCCACAGCTGGATCTGCCTGGACCCAGGGCTCGACTCGGGCTTGTAGGCCCAGTCTGGGAAGGCAAACCCTGGAGTGAAGGAGGGGAGAGATGTGGGTTATTAGGGAATCAAAGGATGGGACAGCCCAACTGTGGCTCACCTGTATGTAAGCACCGTACCCTGTATCCCCATAGAAACCACGAGTGTCAACGACCGTGCGTTACGGCCAGTGAACATGCCCTTTACTCACAACATGCAATCTGCATGAGTTCTGTGTCCGCAGGGTAGCATGAACCAAGAAACAGGTATATACTAAAAACATACTGAAACCCCCAGGCTGAGCAAGGACTTGTTTGGGCCCATAATGCCAGAGCATTACTGTTAAAACAAAACGTTATGATTCAATGGGGTTTCAGCAGCCACAACCTTCTGAGGTCCACTAGCCACCACGATCTTCACACAGACGTCACAGGGGCTTTATAGGCAAAATACACTAACTAAAATTTCACATTGAATCTCAAACCACCTGTGGAAGTCCCCACTGCTCATCCTCCACGCCATCATCAGCCGCTGTGGCTGTTCCTGCTGCCACCCCCCCGAGCCCATGACGAAAAGGCACACGGCATCATTCCACCCCCCCCCCCTTTACTTAACTTTCTGTCTCATACATACAAAAACACACACAACCTGCGGGCAGCGCATCAAGGCAGAGAGGATGCGTGAAGCTCTACTCGCCTTCCAAAACGCCAGCACGACAAAGATCATTACCTGGAAACTGTGCGTATACAGTACTGTCAGAAGCCACATCCGCGCTTTCATGAAAATGCGGTCTGAAGGCATCCAAGCCAGGTGACAAACTGAACCAAAAAACCATGAGCGCAGCTCGATCTCCACCTCGTGTGTCTGCGAGTTGCGAGAAGCCGTGCGCCGCTCTCGCCGCATGCACACTCGGTGCCGTGTGGCAGTGCTGCTGAGCTGCTCGAGGGGTGTGGAGGCCATGGGGAGTAACACAAGTGAAAGTTCAAGTGCCTGTCAGCGAGTTAGGCAGTAAGCGTGGGGCAACACCTGTAACACCCCACACGAACAGCCAATAAAGCAGAAACGAATAAAAACCAAAGCAGAAAGCCATACTGGAACAGGCCTCACATTGGGCACAGCTGTAACTGAATGTAGCTTTTTATAATGCGCAAACTCCTGAATTTTGATTGGTCCATGTCAGACGTTTTGTCTTGCTGGGAGTCCGTGGTACAGTCTACTTCTATCCAGTTACAGGTTAAAAGGTGAGGGGGTGTCGAAATACCAGAGCTGTATCAGCTGTAATCAATATGGCCACCAGCCCAAGTATGACAGGTCACACAAGGTCCCATTGTGCGTCCTGGTGCCTTTCACCTCAAAGGGGACGCACAGGTTTGGGGGGGGGGGGGAACATTACAAAACAAGAGGAATGCACATATCACCTTTCCAGAATGTACTACATGTGGTTTTGGGACAGGATCCAATACAGCTTCAAACCCGGTCCCAATTTCACATCAAACAGCATGACACATTTATTCTGTGCATTTGGATTCAGGCCAAACCTTTTAGGTAAAGAGAACTCTAGGATTTATACAGCAATTTTTAGACAAAACTAAACCGTACGAGCAGACCGATATTCTCTTTCTCAGAGCATTAAATGTAATCACAAAATTGTCACAAATGTTTTGTAACCAAGGTTTTAAATAAAACGACTACAAAGGTGAAATCCATCAAGTGAAACGTGCCACAGCTCTTCCTACAAGCTCAAAGGAAGCTGAAAACTCACTTTAAGGGCTTTTTAAACAGCAGCTGTGATCACTTTAGTCTCAATAATTGTAACATTTGAAAAGGCCTGAACTACTAAAACACAAAAAGGAAAACGACAGCAATATTAATACTTTCTCTTCTCCCCTGCTTGATGTTCAGGTAAAACTAGTTGGACACAGCTGGGGGGTAGCAAACAGCAGAGCGTTTATGGACATTACTGCAAAAGGCAGGTGCACCACCTTCACAGCAGCACTGACCCACTGCCCAGAACACGGCCAGACATTCTGCTGCACTTACCGAGTGTGAGAACGCATAAACGCAAGCTTGAACGTCAGTGGGTGTGAGCACATGACCACCCCCCCCCACATACACACTTAACCTTCATGACCCAAATCTCCACCCCTCTCTCTGTCTCACGGACCCCCCAGGGTTGACACCAGATACCCATTAAAGCTCAGTGTCTGTGTGTCTCATCGTCTCTGAGACGGAGCATCAATAATGCACCAAGCTGACTGGGGTGTAATCTCTGCTCTGGGACAGAGATGGGGATGGGGGAGGGAGGCAGGGTAAAGCCAGGGGAAAGAGAGACAGGATGAGTCCAGGAACAGAGAAAGAAAAGAGTGGGAAAGTAGAGTGGGAAGGAAGGGAGGAGGGAGAAGAGGGGCACACACAATAGAGTGTGGGGGTGGAGAGAAAAGAAAGCGCCCATGAGATCATAGCTCGTCTGCTAGTCTGCTGTCATCCAGGTCGGGTTGCCTTGCCTCTCCCCCTGCTTGTGCAGAAAGGCCTTCATCTCGCTGCCACTTAAACCCCTCCCATATGGAGAGCTTGGCATGGTCGCCAGAGGCATGCTAAATATTTGGAAGTGACCACACAGGGTGCTCTCCACACAGCACAGCGGAGCGTGTGTTGGCACGTATATGTGTGTAAGGACGCACGCGCACAGCAACGGGGACGGAGAAGTGAACCCAAAGAGGTTTTAGTCCAGCAGGCCGCCTGCACACCCATGCCCAGGCCTCACTCGAGGCAGATCCAAGCAGGGCAGCCTGTACGACTACCCTGCCTCAGGGCACCAGGACCCACCAAAACTGTTTATGAGGCTCCAGGACTGGCATGCGTGCAATGCCCATACCTTCCACACACCAGTGTATTAGCAGAACTCCAGAGTGTCAGCCATTGTGGCCTAGGTCTAAGCACATCCTGCAGACTCCTGGGTCAGCAGGTCCTGTGGGAACACTGAATGACAAGTTAAATGAGCAGGTGCTGCTAAGTAGGCCCTAACAGAATCCAGCCAATATTTCCAATGCTAAATCTGTGGACCAAAAACCCCCGAAATTAGACTAAACATTGTCATGGCTTTTTAAAATTCCTTCAAGACTCACATCTAGGAGACAGATGTTTGAATATGACTAACAGTTCTTCAGCACACACCCTGACAGCTGACAACTGGGAAAAAAACAAAACCAAACAAACAAAGAGCAACGCTGGGAGATGGTGGGAATGAGAGTAGGGCTGCGTTTCTCCTGCCCTTCACACACACCTGCAGAACCAGACACAAACCTGACATCCTCAAACACACAATCACAAGTTCTGCTCCCAGGCCACCAGAACAAGTTTGTTATGACTGAGGGTAACAGTTCAAGGCAGGCCACGCGAGCCCCTCCACCTGTCCTTCCTCACAATGAAGAGTCGGACAGTTGATATGATGAGGAGCGTTCGGGCGGGCCAGCTTGTTCTGGACTTCGTGTGTCACTGAGGCATGACAAGACGCCTCAGCAGTCAAAACAAATGGGGGGGGGGGGGCACACACACACACATGAGTTAGAATCCAACATAGATAAAATCTCGGCCTTCTCAGCCTGCATGGGCCCACTGACTGACTGACACACTGACAAGCCGCAGACCTAAACGGATGGGGGACTGGAGGGTGGGAGAAACCAAAGGCCCTGAGTGTCTGGAGTCTTCCCACAAGCCCATTAAACATTCATCAAGGCAATGCTGGGGGGGGGGTGGGGGGACGACAGAGGACAGCAAAAGTCACCAGCAGTGAGCAACGATGGGAGGGGAAGAAATGCCACAGTACCAACTGGGCAAGCTGGTGTGCTCCCAGTCTGGTTAAATAAGCACAGGGAACACCAGCCCCACCTTTCCCAGTGCTATTTTAGGAACAGCTCTAGTATTTCGACAAGACAGGAGGCCCACTACGCCTGTTCGCATGACACGCGAGAGAACGTAGGCCGTTCAAAACACACAAAAGAGATGGAGAGGACAGAACTAAAAGGGTAAAGCAGAGAAGGGGCCCACCATGAGGACGCAACACTCCCGGGACAGACAGGCACACCTTGAGTCCAGGGAAGGGTTAAGACCCAGCACACCCACACAGCCCTATAATTAGACCTATAACAGGACGGGAAACAAAACAGTGAGTTGGTGATGACCCCCACAGGCCCTTTCACTTCTCACTAGAGGCACATCACATCCTTGGAGACTGAACAAAGTTGGTGAGCAAGACCAGAGGAGCAGGAGAAAGAGAGAGAACTTATTAGTGGCCAAAATTCACGTCACACTGGGATTACTGTTCACCACAGAGGGGTGAGAGAGAAAAGCAGACAGAGAAGTAAAGAAGTAAAGAAGTGTGTGTGTGTGTGTGTGTGTGTGTGTGTGTGTGTGTGTGTGTGTGTGTGTGTGACAGAGACAGTGTGTAGAAATGACAAAGAGAGGAAATGGGCTGGGGAGAGAATGCAGCAGCAGTTGGAGGAGGATGAGGTCCTACTGTTGAAGCAGGTGAGATGGCCTTGTGGCTTTTCACACACACGCTCCAAGTCTAACCTTTTCCAGTAAACTCAGGGAGAAGCGAAAAACACGCTGTTGTACGAGTGCCCGCATGCAGAAACATACAACACATGCACGCACACTCAAATTCACGTGCACAGACTGCACACTACAGCATACACACATACTGTCTCACAGAGTATTTCATGAACATTTAAGATCTGCCAGGAAATGCAAGAAGATAATGAGACAGAAAATGACACCTTTGTCCCACATGTTCACCCATACAGACTACACCCTAACTGTGACAGTGGGCTCCACCTGTCTGAGCTGGCTGGAGCCCCACCTGACAGCAGACGCAGCATCTACACCCTCACCTTTCTACAGTGCTGCTACAGAGCAATGCCCCACACTCACACAGCTCCCTGTCTCCCACCTCCCCTGGGCAGTGTATATTTACCCCTGCCAAAGTAGCGCTTCTGTTGCAACTCATTAGCTCCTTGCAACCCCTCCCCAAAGGTCGGCATGTGCAATTTGGGCCCTCGGTGACCACTCCCCCTCCACCTCTTGGTGCAGTGCAAATGGGAGGGACCTCACTGTGGAGCTGGACTCCCAGCATCCTCACAAGAGAATAAACCTGAGCATGGTGCTCTCGACCTGAACACGGCGCTCACCTGTATTTCACAAGAGGATCGACCTGAACACGGCGCTCACCTATATTTCACAAGAGGATCGACCTGAACACGGCGCTCACCTGTATTTCACAAGAGGATCGACCTGAACACGGCGCTCACCTTTCCTTAAGAGGAGGATCGACCTGAACACAGCACTCAACAGTAATTCACAAAAGGATCGACCTGAACATTGTTAGACAGGTACCACTAATACAGTGGCACTAAGGGTACAAATGGGGCACCTAATGTGGCTGGAGGAGGCATGTCAACACAGGAGGGACAAAAAAAAAACAAACAAACAAACAAAAAGGAGGGAGGGCGGTTGCTTCCTGGAATGTGGCACCAGAGTGGGACAGGAAGTCAGCAACAGCTCCCCACCACAACAGCAGACTTGCTTCCTCTGTGTCTCTGTGTCTCTGTGTGTGTGTGTGTGTGTGTGTGTGTGTGTGTGTGTGTGTGAGTGAGAGAGAGTACAGACAGACAGGAGACATACACTCACTCACACAGGAAGTGAGCTGCACCACTGCCCTCTCAGGTTTGTTCTGCATTGCATACATACAGGTGTAACATTTTTTCCCCCACAAATAAAGCTGAGCAGTGAAGACAAAAAAAATTGATATGGTGAAGTATGGGGAGCACTAGTACTGGTGTGTTTCACACACCTCAGGCACACACACACTCAGAGAGCGATTTCAAAATCTAGAAAGCTCTAGGGGAATTTGAGCCTAGGCCACTAGCAGAACGGCAGCAATCAGTGCTATTAGACCAAGAAAGACACAGATCACATGAACAGCTGGCCAAGAGGGCGGACTGAAGTCTCACTGGCACCTGCTGAGTAGACTCCTCCAGCATCCTCCATGGTAAACCTACAGCACAACCTGTTGCATGTCTAAGGCAAACCAGCCAACTTCTTCCTGAGCGCAAACCACTTTGAGTCGCAAGAGAAAACGATCGTTCAAACTGGCACGTTCCAGTTGATCCCTGTCGTGGGCATGCTGTCAGCACGGTGTAGCGGGAGCCAGAGGCGTGCCCAGAGTAAACAAACACCAGGGGACAACAGGAGCGGCAAGGCGGCTACGCACAGACTGACGGTTACACAATCATCGCCAACAGCCAGAATGACACTGATGACAGCAGCGACTACATATGGAAGCGGCGCAGTGACACAAACACACACACACACACACACACACACACACACACACACACACACCGTTCAAACCAAATCCAGCACAATAACATCGGCCGCGCAGGTTGCGTGTGCGTCAACGCTGAGTCAGTGTGTGTGCGTGAGCGTGTTTGTCATTCAGCCTTCACAACGCAAACACTTTTCTCCTGTCCCTTGCTTTCTCTCCTTCTCTCCCTCACTCTCTCGGACACGGTCTCCTAGCAACCAGACACTTCAGGACTAAAAATACACCCCAGAAATGGAGAGAACAGAAAAATAAAACAAAATGACAATGATTCCTTTCAAGCTGAGAGCAAAGGACTCAAACAGAACAGGTAATGAGAGGGAGGGTCGAAGAGCAAGGCAGCAACAGGTAGCATGGAGGCCCTCCTCTCCTCCTGTTTCTACTGCCTCCCTGGGCACAGCAAGAAGGGACAGGTGTCCCACCAGGGGACACAGGGAGGAGCATGGACCAAGAACTCCCCTCACCACACCCATCAGCCCAGAGGAGCACAGAGATCTGACATGCCGCAAAACAGGAAGCAAATGCTCTTCTTCCCGCAGTAAAACGCTGCAGACTCACACTGGGACTAAAATATCAAGGTTGTTACTATGACACAGAGCATGTCTCCAGTGGAGGGAGCCGACATGGAGCGTCGGGGACTGTCTGTACGTGCTGCAAATGACTCCAGGTCTGATGAGACGAGCTGTTTACCTACAGCCCCTGACACAGTGGGAACACGCTCTGCCCTGAATCCATCCGTCCTGTGCCCACGTCGTACCCTCGTTCCCACATCATAGCCTTGCTCGAATATGATCACACTCTCACGGCCTGGCCTGTGAGCATTAACAATGCCCGATTCCCCCCCCCCTTTTTAAGATGCACTGTAATTAGTACTATGCAGACAACAGCTAGTTATTACAGAAGCACCAGTCCCCGATATCAACGCCAGCGTCTTTACAGTTGGTACACCCAACAGCCGGCGTGCCGCACATTGACGTGCAACAGTCCAAAAATACACCCTCCCCCATCAAGTTGTTCCATACTTCTGATTCCCCCCAGCCTCGACCAATCCCCTCTTCCAACCCTCCCTTCCTGCTATTCTTCTATTGGTCTATATTTAGCTGGAGGGAAACGGTTCGTCTACATCTGCAAACAATTCCTCAGAGGCGGGTGGGGCGGGTGGGGTCAGCTGAAGGAGAGGTGGACAGTATGACCTCAGGGCTCCGGTCAGTTCTTCCACCCGTGGACAAGTTGGACCAGGACACAATAAAGCAGTGGCAGCACACACTGACACCAGACAGATCCGAGTAACAGGGACACCTTGGTGGGGCTCGATCTGGCTGACGAGTCCGCCCATCTCATTGCCACCGCTGCGATCTTACTCTCCCTCAGCTCATTAAGTGTGTCTACTAAAGCTGATTACGCCGAGCTGATCTTCCTTATATAACGCTCACCTCGCTGACACGACCACAGGCAATGGAAGGAGAGTTTGTGTGGCATGGTGTGTGTATGTTGGGTGTGCCACACTGTTCCCACTGGCCTGGGGTGGTCATGCCCCTCCAGGGTGGTCAGAGGTCAGGTGGGAGCCCTTACTACAAAGGGCTGAGGACTGGTGCAGCAAACCAGCCCAGCTGACCAAAGCCCTGCTTATAGATAGGCCATTGCAGCAAACCCTGATTATCAGCACGTGCTCGTGTGTGTGTGTGCGCGTGCGCATCTTCCTCTTTCCCCATGTCTGCACAGAGAGCTTAGAGTCCTCAGCTGGAGCAAATAAAGCGGCCACTTGCGCAAGTGGGGTGACGTAACCACACTTTGCAGGCCCCGCCCACCTGACGCCACCACACACCCTGACCTCAGCCCACCCACCCAGTGAGAAACACCGCACGGGGTACAATACAGGAAAGGGGGGGGTGGGGGGGTTTAGCAAGCCTGCTAACAGGCGCCTTGTCTGCACCCTGCCTACGGAGGCACCGATTACTGTCCTGTTCTTGAGTTCCAGAAGGGATGGGCCGGCCACACACCGGGACAGAAACAAGTAAACAGCAAGATCAGAAACAGGACAAACAGAATGGGCACACAGGTGCACCCCAGTGGCCAGGGGCGGGAGGGGTGAATCACTGTCAAAAGTTAAGCACCGCTTACTGCTAATTTTCCTCAAAATGTTGACAAGGACAAGACTAAAGCATATTGCCAAAAGTCGTTTGGTCATCACCTCAAGTTCTGCACTTGGCAGTTACATGATTTACGGACCCGTTAAACCGATTTCACATGAGCACATCCTGAAGTTTGAACCAACAGCATACATTTGAATACTTGCGCAACACTACTTGGAAAAGCCGTTTAGTGATTAGACCAAAGTTGCATGTTAGGCATACAGTATTCTGTATTCAGCTGATTTGGTTGTCCTCAAAAAGGGTCAAAGCTGTCAATGAAAGGTAAAGGTAAAGGTATTCCAGATTTTTCTTATGGTAACAATTCAATCAAAATACACTGGCTGCCTGAACCTACTGACTGGGGAATAATTGGAACAGCCCCAGTACAAGCTACTTAACTAAACTGAGCAGACGGCATCACGGGCCACTGAATATGTTCGCTGGATGACTTCAGGTTTGCCTTTTGTGGCAGAAAAGGCAACAGCAGCCAATCAGGAGCTGCAGATGACACACCTTGGGCCAGCCCTTCTGCAAGCAGCTACACACTTCCTGTCCACAGCAGCACACCTGTCCGAGGCAGGGCGTACGGTCCATGGTGCTCCACACGGGCACACGGCTCTGGTCCTGTGACACGGCGCCGCACATCTGTAAGAGCCGACTCTGAATTCTCACACCAAGACCAGGCCGCACGCAGGGAGTACACTCCAAGCTAATGGAGCCCGCACTCTTTGGGCCAATTTCAACCCCATCTCCACCACTGAGTCACGAACCACACGACGACGGCCGCCCCAGCCGCCTCCCACGGCCCCCCCCCCCCCCCCCCCCGCCCCCGCCGGGGGCCCCCCCCCCCCCCCCCCCCGCCCGCCCCCACGGCGGCCCCCCCGCGGCCCCCGGGGGGGGGC
>JABJVR010000106.1:11482840-11493721 GCA_025773905.1 Chitala chitala | reverse complement strand
GGGCTGCAGCGCTGCCTGTGTTTACTCTACACTCTCTGCTCTGATGGGCTGCAGCGCTGCCTGTGTTTACTCTACACTCTCTGCTCTGATGGGCTGCAGCGCTGCCTGTGTTTACTCTACACCCTCTGCTCTGATGGGCTGCAGTGCTGAAGTGATTCTGTCAACAATCCCTTTTGTCCAGTGGACAGTATGTCTTAAAACTGTTCTGAGCTTGAGTGGCTGTGGTGGGCGTCAGTAGTGCCAAGCAGGACGGAGAAGCTGAGGAAGAAGGCCCAAAGGACACCGCCTTCTCCAGCCGCTGTGCTCGCGTCACTGCGTGCTGTCAACAAATGTGGAATGGATGGATTCTGCTCCAGAGCTTGAGATCTGGTACGGAGTTTGTTTCCACAGCAAACATGTAGATAGTGGCAGCTACCAAGAAACGGAGATGGCGACCACACATGACTGCCATGCCTGCCAAAGAGCTTCTACAGCACCTGAAAGGCAAGAGGACTTGCCCAGAAGGCATGTCTCACAACATTACATGACCAAGGCAAAAGGTTTTCCTTTCTCTATCCTGTGGAGAACCCATCCTGGTCCAGTGCCTCGTGCCTTCTTCCCTCAGTTTTGTTTCGTGGGATACAGTCAGTTTTGTTTTTAACGCCATGTGCAGTGTCACCTGAACACACTGTAAACACACTGCACCTCCTGCTTGAAGACCATCGCGAGGGCCCTGATGACACTGAAATCCTCCTCCTATTCTCTTTGTCATGGCAGAAGCTTGATCCGACCAGCCCACACTACACCTAAATGTTACCCACAGTGCAGGACTGCTATCTACCAACAGTCCTTTGGAAAAGCTTCCTAATTCTGGTCCTAAACACTCTGGTTCTATTAAGAGGATTGAGTCACCCAGTCTGTCCTCCCTAAGAATGCATGCAGTGTGAGGACCGGCGTTTTCAGGTGACTCACAATGTTCATCTACGCTCCACATCAGGTTACAGATGGACATAAACGTTTACCTGGTTATGTGTAGGTCCATTAGCATACAGCGATAAACTGTGACTTGGCATGTTGTATGTGACAAAACAAAGGTGATTAAGATGCACTGAGAAAATGCTGTGCATATACCGTACTGCCTTAAAGCATCACAAACATTCCTTCAGCACTGCGGCAACACTTAGAGAACACTACGTATTAGCTGGGGAACTTGTACACTCCGTCACACGCTTAGCTGTTTTCCAGGTTTCACTAGACGCATCACTGGAATGAGCACTTTAACACTAACTTGTTTTTCCCCCTCAGCCACAGGCAGACAGACAGCACTGACGAGGAGGAGGAGGAGGAGGAAGAGAAGGAGACAGTCAAACGGAGTGAATCAACTGAGGAGGTTACAAACGGAGACGAAACCATGGCACTTCAGCAGAACTCTGGCAGCACAAAGGAAAGGAAAAGGATGAGGAGAGCTACTGAGATACCAAGAGTAATGTTATTATCGTTGTCATCATCATATTTACGAGAAGCTAAAGTTTTTTTCCAATGACAAATAGTTAAAAATATACATTTTTCATCATCATCATCATCTTCATCATCATCTTCATCATCATTATCATTATTATTTCCCTTTGGATAGCTGAGGTCAACATGTCAGAAACTGGATTGCTGGGTGAACTGGTAAACAGGAGACAAATGACGAAGAGGAGAAGGTTATGTTGGCCTGTTTAAGAAGAGATTGTGGTGCTCTTTGGTTTCACTCTTAAGGTTTTTCTCCTGTAAGATCTGACAGGACTGTCTGTAAGGACCTTTGGACTGCAGCTGTCTGGCAAACAAAAAAGCACTCGGGCCTAAGAACAAAAACAAGCACAAACAGGGTTCTCGTGGGGTAGAGGACGCCGCTTCTCCTGGCGTCTCTCAGCTTCTCTCCCTGTATGAGTCTCTTGCCGTGGAAATGGGTGGCATTGGGTATTGCGTGCAGGCACGCTACCCTTTCCTCAACTGATTTCATGTTGCCTTCTGTCCTTTTGTCATAAGTTTTCAGTGGCAGCGCAAATACACCTGAATTAAAATGGAAGCCACACATCTGATTAGTCATGTTAAAGGCTTGACTGGTGGATTTGGTCATTTTGCCTTGCTTTACAGGTCAAATTTCATCACAGAGCTGAGAGGCCTGAATGTTTTCTGCTAAGCATATGGCTGATAGAGGCCTCGTGTTCATACTGCTCTCTGGAACTCCTCTAGAAGGGACCCTACACTGGCAACATGGCTACGTTCTTTTGCTGTGTTCCCTCTGACCTTCATGACCTCAACCCTGAAACCTTAAAAGTCACTGTTGCTCCACGGGGGATGAGAAGGAAAGAGGGAGAGAAAGGGGGACAGGGAGAGAAGAGGAGAGATGGACAAAGAGACGTGAGCAGACACATCCTCCCTGGAACGGGCCGGGAGGTTGGGTGGGTTCTCTGTGTGACACCCAGCAATCACAGCCTCAGGTCTTCTGCGTCCGCCCACCTCTCTGTAGCGGTCCCCCAACACACAAACGGCACGCAGACCCCCCCCCCCCCCTAGCCTCCGTGCTTCTCGGAGGTCTCTTTCTGTCTCTGGCCCGGAACACGGTCACGCTCCATTGCTGGGAGTTGGATTTGGGGCCGAGTGCCAGAGCAGCAGCAGCGCAGCAGAACATCTGCGCAGCTGTGGTTTGTCAATGCTGCGAGTCTGCGTGGGTGTGTTCCTGAGCGCTGGGGGGGGGGGCCCAGCAGGGCGGGCGGCCGCAGACGAAACGTATTCAAAGCTCAAACACAGAGAGGGGGCTGGGGGGCCTGAGGTGTGTGCACAAGGACTTGGATGCATGTTGGCCAATGATGTGACAGACACTTGACACAAAGGTTGTCGCCTCTCTGTTCTAGCTTAGCACTTGTGAGACGCATCATGAGGGCCGTTGCCTTCTCCAGGCATGATCACTGTGACATAATCGCTAGAGTAAGAATGAGAGTGAAGTTCAGGCCCACAATTCAGCTATGGCCACTGGGCATAGAGATCACACTGAGCAGCTGCCTTGTTGGCTATCACCAAAATGTTTGTGTGTGTGTGGCGTGTGTTCAGTTTGTTTGGTCATTGGTGTGTGTGTGTGTGTCCTCTGATTGGCTGGCCTTTGGTCCTTATTGGTTAACTGACCTATCCATCACCATGAGGCCAAAAGGCATCCACCTCCAGTCACACACCCTGCCCCGAGACTCACATGATCCCCGTGTTTTTTTTAAAGCATTCATCTATTTGGTTTATCATCAAAGGATATGAGGTATATGATGAACTATCTCTCTTTTACATCCAACAGTGGATGAAGAAAAAAACAACAGATTAAAAAAACAATAAAGCTGAGCTTGAGACAGAGAGAGAGAGAGAGAGAGAGAGAGAGAGAGAGGGAGGGAGGGAGAGAGAGAGAGAGAACCTAGCTGTTCATCAGCAGAGCTAACAGAACGCAGAACAAGACATGGACTCTGAGCCTTTTCTCCACCTTCTGCTCCTGATCACCTCACTCTCCCTCCTCCAACAGTCCATCATCCCTTGCATTTTCCCCAGCCCTTCCATCGCAGTTTTGAGTCTTCCTTTTTTTGGTTTCATAGCTGTTTAAAGCTTTAGTGTTTTCCTTGAGAAAGGATAAAGGATGAGGGCAGCATTGCGTTTTCATGCAGCTTGACAGAACAGTGGCACAGTAATGCCAAAATGAGCCATGTGCCGCACCTACTCTGCCACACCATACTCTGGCTAAGCATCTATATTTCATCCATGAGCACCAAATTTGCACCATAAAGACTACTTATCACTGCCCTGGTGTACTGGGTACCCTCTTAGTTACAGTCTGTTGGACAGCATTTTGATACATTCTGACCTTGGGGGACTAGCTTCTTACCAAACTGTTCCAGGACATCTGACTTAAACTCTTCTGTGAAAAAGCCATGAAGACCTCACTGTAGAAGTTTACACAGTAACATACATCCACCGGCCTTCTGCTAGTTTCATTTCTGAATTTAGATTAAATTAAAGCCATGTTGTAATGTCCTGTGAGCCGGAGAGCAGCAGTGACAATCTTAAGACTCAGTTAAGGCGACAAACTCAGCTAAATGTGCATTATGGGACGAGGCAGATAAGTGCTGACCACAACGGAGCTCAATGGGACACCAGGACAGGACAGACCACGTGCTCTCACTCCCTGGGACACCAGGACAGGACAGACCACGTGCTGTCACTCACTGGGACACCAGGACAGGACAGACCACGTGCTGTCACTCACTGGGACACCAGGACAGGACAGACCACGTGCTCTCACTCACTGGGACACCAGGACAGGACAGACCACGTGCTCTCACTCACTGGGACACCAGGACAGGACAGACCACGTGCTCTCACTCACTCTTCACTGCTTACAGTCTCTGAACAAATATATCTCTAAGGGCCTACAGCAACAACAGCAGATCTTGTGAGGGTTTAAAGTTAAAACAGTTGCTCTCCTGTTTGTAACCCTGCTGAGGAAGTGATGGTAGTTCTTGGCCTCTGGAGCCCTGCTTCTACTAAGACAGCAGCTGCTTCACGCCTGGGAGAACAGCCGGAGCGGCATTCCGTCTGAGTTGCAAGATCAACCTATCAATGGCGGAGGTAGAACAAAAACCAGCAGGCCGGGCAGCCCTCGGGTGGCAGGGGCCACCAGAACACTCTGGGTCAGACCCCTGTGCTGGAGCCACTAGGTCAGACCCTGGTAGTGAAGGGATGCCCAATCAGACCAAAGCTCGAAAAACAGCCTTCACCCACCCACACGGCCCGTACACAATGCTGCTCTCACCCTCACCAGCCGCCTTCAGAGCGGCACCAGCCAGTGAGACATATGCCACCCTTCTCCGCCGGCAGAGCGTCGCTGTCATGGCCCGCTCAGGCGAAATGCACCATGTGGGAATAATGGTTCTGTTTTGGGATTTGGTTTGAAAAGTGGTCACTTTGTCCAGAGTTGTTACTTTTTTTTTTCGCCATGATCTCATCCCCCCAAACCCACCACCGTGTCTATCCCCCCCATCCCAAATAGTTTTAATTAAACAGACAAACAAATAAATAGTTTAAAAACAATGTAAATAACAAAACAAAGAAAATACCAAATTCTCCCAAAATAAATGTAATTTTCAAATAAAAATTTGAGAGAGATAGTTAAAAAATTTTTGGTCTAAAATCAAGTCATTATCATCAACTTTTTAAGATCGTTTTCTCGAAGTCTTGTTTTTTTTGTTTTTTTGTTTTTTACATTAGCGATAAGTAAGCAGTAGAACATAGATCTTTTTCTACAAAATCTATAGAAGCACTAACAGATACATTCCGTCTAAAAGTTAATGTAGAGTTTTTTTTTTTTGTTTTCAACCCACCCCCCCCCACATTTCTTAGTTTTTTTGTTCCTCGTGTTTCCCACCCAAGCGTTTGTGTACACACATTTTATTGAGTCAAATACTGCTGCTTCTTGCATTTGTGTCTATTTGGTACTGTAATACTGGATGCCAAGGGGGCTGGTGGGTGTGAAAGGGTGTGTGTGTGTGTGCGTGTGTATGTGTGTGCGTGGAGTGTGTGGTAACAGTGGTAACAGTGCCAGACCAAACGTCCCGGGTCACCTGATCACCTCCACGCCTACTCACACACACAGCCTAGAAGACGTAGCACCTCAGTGACACAGCCATCAGGCCCACCACCCGCAGATACGGGCCCGCAGTAGAGGACGCTTCTCGTAAAGCTTCCCTCTGCATTCCTTCTTTGCTATTTGGTTTGTTTTTAGGTTAAAGTTTTGCTTTTGGTTTTTTCGGTTTTGGCTTTTTGTGTGACTTTTCCACAACAGTTTTTGTTACATTTTTTTGTCTAATAAAAATTTGGAAGCTAAATTTTCACAGTATTTTCCAACCACCTGATAAAAATCTCTAGCACGACTAAGAAAAAATAAAATTAAAACTTGAAAATAAGCAATACGTTATCCCAAAACTGAAAGCACTGAAATAAAAGTGAAACAGCTTCAACAGACAGACCAGAAAAAAAAGAATATTTATAAGTTCAGTTCAGTGAGGTCATTAGATATTCCTCCGTCCAGGAACAGTGAGGATGAGGCTGAATGACAGGGAAAGGGAGGAAGCCTGCATGTCGGCCTGTCTGTAAAGCACAGTTCAGAACAAATAAGTCGGTCTGAGACAGACACACAAGCACAGCCACTCAAAGGTTTGTCAGTATTTTTCTCCTCCCTCCCCCCTCACCCCATCCATATTTGGTTTGGTAAATTTTTGGTTTGCTTTTGTCTCTGGTTGGTTTTGGTTTGTTTTTTTTTGGTTTGCTTTCGTCTCCGGTTGGTTTTGGTTGGTTATTTTTGGTTTCCTCTTTAACAAATTCTAACATCTGCTTCAGACGTCCTCTGAGGTTTCCACCGATCCTGCTTGCCCGTTTACTCTCCTCTGCTGTGGTTCAGGTCCTCCCCGTAAAATTCTCTTAGGCAAGCGAGAGGGACAAAGGGGTAGAGACTGGGGGGTCTTTTCCTTGTTTTGGATCACTGTTTTTTTTTGGCTGAGTCATGGCTGAGTTCTTCTATGTAAAGTTTAAGAATAAACGCTTTGGTATTCAACAAGAGGGTGAAAATCTGGATGGGAAACGTAAAATCATGATGGGTAAATGTGATGGAGATGAAACAAGTGCATGTTGTCTGTACCTCATCCGTGCTAACGCTATATCAAGGCTGACAGATATCTAATGGGGTGAAATAACTATTGCCCACCGGTGAAGTGGATAAACATGCAGGCCTTGTCCAACTTTCTCTCATCTCTCGTACAAAATGGAGAGAGAGAGAGAGAGAGAAAGAGAGAGAGTCAGAGAAAACAAAGTTAAACATAAAACCGTGATGTCACTGCTCTCCCAAGTCGCTGTAACAGCACTGAACAGTCTGGCTTTGAGCTGCGAGAGTTTAAACAACATGGGCGTCAGGCCTCTCACCAAGCCATGTACGCAAATATCCCTTGAAATGCAAAGAAAAGCCACTGACAAATGTTTCATCTTCTACCTGCACGTACAGCACGTATCCCTCTAAAAAGCAAGGTAATACAACATTTTTGGCACAGAGAATCGAGTTTTACTGTAAAAAGTACAAATGTAATGTTTAGTTTTTACCCTTCGTTTTATAAAATGTCTTTGGCAAGTCTATCGTTTGTGAGTGTTACACTTAGCGTCAGTGTAGCAGCCGGCCATGACGAGACAGATGCATCATAGTTTTTAGTACATCAGTGTGTTTGTGTTCTCTCAGCATGTCACTGGGTGACTGTAACAAACTTTCTGAATGATGACAATAATGACAGTTATGACAAGGACACAAAACCATCATAAACAGCGCATAAGTAAACCTGGAAATTAACAACTCATCAAAAGAATAATTAAATGTAATTAGCGTATGAATCAGTCAACATTTAACAAAAAAAAGAGTGCATGACAGAGGGAAGAAAGACGAGGCACAGGACGGGGGTGACTGTACAGCTGAGAGCAGAGGTAGGCAGAGAGAAGAAGAAGTGACTGAGCTCAGCTCGCTTCATACAAAACATTGACAAAAAATTAACATGTAGCGTCAACGTATTAACAAAGGAACATGTTAAAAAAATTAATGATGTCATGAGTGTGAGCATGGGTGGGGTTTGTGTCGTGCCACCGTGTTCTGATCCTGGACGGTTCAGTATTTACAGATCCTTTGGGTAAAGCTTTTCTCTCCGTATTTTTGGTTTTGGTTTTTGGTATTTGGGATTTTGGCATGGTTGTCATTTTTTTGTCATTGTGTGTTTTCCTTTCCTTTTTTTTGGTTTTAAATCCGTTTCTTTCCCCTGCAACTTTTTGGAAAAAGTCTTTCTTTTGTTTTTTCATCCATTCCACCGTTCTAACACACAGTAAAGTTTTTGTCCTTTTTGGTACACAAGAATTGTCACGCAGCCCTGTCCTTCCTTCAGCCCCTGTTTGGTTGCTCCAACGTGCGAACTCATTCTTCACTGACAGAAAGGCCCACAGTGCCTCCTCTCCATCTGCTTTCATAGATCATTTTTTGGTTTACGTTTCCCCCTTTTCCCCTTTTTCTCCTCCACCTCTTTCTCTCCCTCTCTCTCCTCTCTTTCATTCTGTGTATTTTTGGCTCTGAAAGACTGAGAGAGAGAGTGAAAGCAAGACATGGAGGGAAAGAGAAAGACAGCTTTGGTTGAAAGGCGAATGTTTCTACTTCCTCCTTTTCCTCCTGCTCCTCCTCCCTTGTGATTGGCCCACAGCCTGTGTCACTCAGTCTTGACTCCGCCCATAGCAGACGGGCTGTGCGCCAACTCGCTGGAGGAGCAGGAAGAAGCAGAACTTGAGCAGGAAGAGGGAGAACAAGAGGTGGGACTCAAGCTGCTGGTTGCCGGGAACGATGTGGGCTTTGCGGCCTTGGCGACGGCGGCGCTGACCAATCCAACACCAGCGCCTGGTCCCATAGGCAGCAGGGCGGAGTGGTTGAGGAAGAGAGAGGACGGCAGCCCCCCGCCTGCGGCCCCGGTGCCACCCAGCAACACCTTGCTGCCACCTTCAAGACTGGAAATGGGCAGCTGGCCACCACTGACTGCCAGAGCTGAGACAGAAAAGACAATTGTTAGCACACGCACACGCACACACACACGCACACACCGTGCTGGTTACACGAGACACCTCATGCATGTGTAATAATTTGCACGCTGAGCGTGGATGAAGTGCAAGGATGCTGCCATGGAAAGTAAAC
The DNA here is from genome assembly GCA_025773905.1 of Chitala chitala. Lineage (NCBI taxonomy): Eukaryota > Metazoa > Chordata > Actinopteri > Osteoglossiformes > Notopteridae > Chitala > Chitala chitala. The sequence continues at coordinate 11,484,963 of JABJVR010000106.1, read as the reverse complement.
AAAAGGAGAGCAGACAAAGCTTGGACAAAGTTTACTCTACCATGGTCACATGTAAGCAGAGAATAGGATATGCAGACAAACACTGATGCAGACGACACACTGATCACATAAATAAATAAAGACTGGTGAATAGATGGGTGGTGAGAAAATAACAGGCAAGGAGCCAGTGAGTCCACATAACCCAAAAATACATAACATCAGCACTCCCAGCCCCCTTCTTGCATTGCTACATTTCTGGATCCTGCCCTGTGCTTTCTGTACGTTCTCCCTTCCAGCTGCCCTCTGCTGGTGCATCCTGGGAAATAGTGTTCCTGAGTTCCCTGTCCCTCTCACTGAAACACACCTTGAATGGTGGCCAGGGGGTTGTTGCTGATGAGGGCTTGGTTCATCCCTGTGTTAACTCCCATCATAGTGTTCCTGAAACACACGTACCCATTTGCACACAAAGACACAAGCAAGCGTGCCCCAGAAGGTCAGGAGGTCACAATCAGTCCAACAGACAGAGACAGACAGACAGAGACAGACAGAAGGAAGCAGCCTTAGAAGCAGCCATATTTCTGTGTACTACCATAGCTTTGGGGAAAAAATGTCATGGTAAATGTCATTTTGGTAAAATACAAATTCTACAGTTCTAAATATGTGAAACATTTTAGTTTAGAAATGCAAGATATGCAAATGCAGTTATTTTAATGAGTGTTTATATTTAATTATACATATTACATTAACTCAAACTAAATGTTACGCACACTAAGTTTTCTGGAAGTAACCAAAACCGTTCAGGAGGGTAAAGTTATGAAATATAATGTAGGCTAGACACAAAGGCACCTTGTCTGAGCTATACTGTAAGTACTTTGTATGTGCATTTGTGGTGGGGGTGGGGGTGGGTTTATATATGTGTTGGTAAATGACTGAGTATCTGTGTGAAGGTTTTTGTATGTATCTGCATGTCTATATCTAAATATACATATCCTGTGTGAGCTCTCTGTCTTCTTTGTTGTTCTATATATGTAAGTTTGGAGCTTTGTGTCTACATGTCTGTGTTTTGAGTGTGTGTGTGTGTGTGTGTGTGTGTGCGCGCGTCACAAAAAACAACTCCACTTGCACTGTTGTATTCACCTCAAGTTTGCAGCAAAATCGGTGATGTAGTTAGACACGTCACCGTTCTTTTTACCCATACGCCACAAGCTGTAAACACAAAAACCACAGTGTTAGCAGTCCCAGCTGGCTACCGATTGGCTGAGTGGCCTGGGAGGGGAGGGGTGGGTCAGGGTGGGGTATCAGGGTTAAGTGTGCTGGGAGTTGCAGTCCGCCTGTCTGACGTCCAGCACTACAAACTGCAGGTGAATCCAAGGTCGGCCCTGGCCTGTGACCTCTGCAGCGCGTCCCGGTGTGCGAGGTCTTCGGGTGCATCTGTGTGTGCGCTGTCTGTGTACTGACATGTGTACTCATAACGTGGGGGGGGGGGCGCGTGCGGGACGTGGCGGGTGACTCTCACCCTGTGTTGAGGCTCAGTGTGCTGTGGCTGGGAGGTGCGGGGCTGGCTGTGCTGCGAGGAGGCGGGGTCACAGGGGATGGGACGGAGCTCAGTGTAGCAGGGCCGCTGGGGGTCAGAGGGCAAACTGACGACATTGTGGTCACTGAGGGTATAAGACAAAAAGAGGAGCGCATAAGTTAGTGACACAGCAAACGTATCCTAAGCGGAAAAATATAACAAATGCAGCTGCTTCCACACAGATGCACTGCATGGTACAACTGAGCAGTGAACATCCCATCATGCTCTGGGGCAGGTACAACAATGCTGAGCAGGCCCAGCTGATTCTGATTTTGGATCAGAATGGCAAGAGGAAAAGCTTCAAGTGACTTTAACAGAGGTATCATTGTTGGGTACGGATGGCAGGAGCTTCAGTCACAAAGACTGTTCAGCTGGCTGGTGTTTCAGTGGCTAAAGTGACATCTGCACTTAAGTCTATAGAAAAAACATTAACACATGAGGTCAGACATTGTGGTTGACAGCATACACGTCATGTTTGTGCATTAGTGCAAGATGTAAGCAAAAACAGGAGAGCAACTCTTCTTCACGTGACCGAGAATGTCAATGCAGGACTGATCAGACTGCATCAACA
>JABJVR010000106.1:11422067-11453335 GCA_025773905.1 Chitala chitala | reverse complement strand
TGTGTGTGTGTGTGTGTGTGTGTGTGTGTGTGTGTGTGTGTGTGTGTGTGTGTGTGTGTGTGTGTGTACATATATATAGATATAGACACACTTGGACAGCAGAAAAATGTCTGTGTATATGGTAATGGAGCTGTGAAGGGCTTGAACTTGTAATGTAAATGCTCTATGTCCACTAAGTGTTGAGCATAGGTTTGTGTATATGTGTGCGTGTGTATGTGTGGGTGTATACATGTGATCAGGAGATAATTGGCTGTGTCTATGGTAATATTCCTGTGAAACACTTGAATTCATAACGTAAATCCTGCCTGTCCACTGAGAATGACGAATAAATATGTGTGTTTGTGAGTGTTTGTATACATGTGGTCAGCAGGCTGCGTGTATGCTAATGTAGCCGTGAAGGGCTTGAACTTGTTATGTAAATGCTGCCTGAATGAGCCCCAGGGGTGACTTGCAATAGTACCCTTGACCATGGCACTTACCCTGAATGGCTGCAATCAAAACATCAAGCTTTGTAAATGGTTACTTTGGATAGCAGCTTCAGCTAAGCGACACTTGGGTGAACTGCTGTGACCCGCGCTGTCTTTTATCCCATTTTTCACCTCCCTTTCCTTTCCCATCTCTGTCATGCTTGTTCCAGGTTCGGCTATGCAGGATATATTAGCATGGCAAAGTGTTTATGTTTCTACAGCACTTTCAGTAACTCACAAAAGAACATAATGCGCCCATTGTGTGCAATAAATAATTGAAGAATAAAACATAACTGACTGTTAATTGTTATAACCTGCCTCTTTAGGCACAAAATTTATGGACATCCTGGCTTATTATTTTACAGAGCCACAGACAAGCACACACACGTTCACTTTCTGCCTTTCTCGCATTCTCTTTCTCTGTCCAGTTCCATCCTGATACCTCCCTGTCCTGACAGCAGTTCACCACACTCTCTTTTCCACCTCTGCAATACTTCTTGCATTTATTTTTTGTCTGAAATCGGGTTGGGAAGCTCTTGTCTCCTCTATAGCTCAGCCTTCTGAAATTCTGGCTGGACCTCTTAGCAGCGATGTGTAGTGTGTATGCTGCGTGTAGCCTGCCTCTCTGTGAAAGTGCGCTCCTCTGCTTTTCCTGGCACTCAGCTGAAGTCCAGCTCCCACACACCTTCCTGGCTGTGAGCCCTCATTTCCTCACATTAATTTGGTTGGGTGAACAAGCTCGCTCTCCAGGTTAATCATGGAGGGACTGCAGTGACCTCTTCGTACAGCCCGAGGACCTCCGTGTCACACACTAAATTTTCAGACCGACAAACTGGGCCACCGGCTTGTTATTCTGCCGTATCTTGTTTTTATTATGTAATATTTAAAAAGTAAGAACATCAGAGTTTGAGAAATGAGGATGGATACCTGGTCCTTTGTACCCAGGTACAGGCAAGTATTCAGTACGCAGACGTGGCCATGTTTGGTTGTTTTGCTGTGGCTAGGCTGGACATAAGGCCACTCAGAGGCTTTTTTGAAGGTGAGTGACATGCTACACAGGCAACTTTACTCTCCAAAATATGCACCCTAAGTGTCAGGGTGATGGATTTAAATCCTGAAAAAGCCTTTCAATTTTCAGTCAAGGGGGTGTGAGTGGAGCATGTCGGGATTGATGTGATCCATAAACACACATGCCATGAATGGTTTGAGGCTCAACACAGGTCCGTGCCCAGCCTGCTAAGAGTTTCTTCACACACTACCTTTCAACCCTGCATTCATTTTGTTTTCCTTATTTCATTCTGATTAATTCCTTTGTCTGCGGCTGACACGTAGCATTCTTTGTAGGACAGTGTGTTGCTAGCCATTATAATTTAGGACCCTTTTGCCAAGGATAGCAGCCTAATTTTGCAACTCTTTAGTTTTTCTTTAGGGATTTTAAGAATGGTCAGGCAGATTTAATGAACCCGACTGAGGATCTCAATTTATTTTGCGTATTTTATTTATTTTTCTGTGTTTGGAGTAAATGGAACCGAAGCCGTAATTGCAGGCTGGGCTGATGAGTAATGCTGACCTTCTGCTGCGCTCACTTACGTGTCCTGTAACAGTTCTCATTGGTGCTTAGATCACATACACGCTGTCTGGCGGCTCCCATTGGTGCTAACATTACATTAGTTTTTTCCAGCAGCATATCATTGGTGTTTGGATCACATTCATGTTCTCTGGCCTCACGCATTGGTGCTTAGATCAAATTTGTGAGAGACAGCTCTTGTTGGTGCCTTTGCTTTGTTTTTCACTTGGATGTTTGTGTGTTTGCATGGTGAGCTGGCTCTGTGTGAACAGCTTTGCGTCCTGATGTGCGGTGCAGGAGATCAGGGCTGTGCAGCTACACGCTGTTATACTGCATTGTGTGCTGCAGTGACACGCTGTCGTGCCGCATTGTGTGCTGCGGCGACACGGTACGCTGCTTACGTGACGATTAACAGCTTCTGTTCACCTCTTCAGAAACACTAGGAAAGTCCCAAACTTTGGTTACAAGAAGCTTGTGTTATTTTATAATTTTTTTTTTTTTTAAGAAATGTTAAGCAACACTTCTCACAGAACATGGTTGGAATTTCCATTAACTGGATTTTTAAATTCTCGATATTTGGACATATTGGATTTTTCCCATGATGTCAGAGCCACCTTTGGGGTACACCAATACACACGCTCACATACAAACTTATTCATGTAGAATATATTAATTCATATTAATTACAGCTAAAAGAGTCAGTGGCTTTGCGTATGTGTGTACAGCTGTGGTCTGGTACAGAGCGTACTGTTTACATTTTGCTACGGTCTGAACTAGTTTTTACTGCAAACATAAGGCCCTCACACCATCTCTACTAAGGGGTAGTCACTGAATTTTCTAAAGAAATGAGAACAAAGTTAAATTTGACAGTAAAACACTACAAACACTTGTACTGATGATGTAATTTTTACTGTGGACAGACAATAGGCTGTGCAATCTGCCATTGTGTTCCTGTGTAAATACTGAACACAACTCCTCTGTCAGTTTTACACTTCACACGGAAATAACAAAGCAGCAATTAATGAAAAACAATGCAGCTCTTCCTTTTTCAAATGGCTTTTGCCAGTTTTTTTTTTCATTAACCAAATGCATTTTGAAATGTTTACTACTTTCTTATTTCCTGATTCTTAGAGTTTTAACATTTTTTCTGATTATTAGTTGAGGAACATTTTTCTTTAATTCACATTTTTTATAAAATATTCAGCAGTTGTCCAAAAAAAAAAAGAAAGATTGAGAAGGTTAATGAAGAATTTTTTTTAATTTATTTACTTTGTTAACCAGGTTTTTGCATCCTTAGTAATCATGTTTCCATACACAGCATTCTTGTCAAGAAGCTGTTACATCTCCAAGCTCTCCATTATGTCGTCATTAAAAGCTTATCTTTAGTGGGTGGTGTTCCAGCGTGCCTTGTATTCAGATAAATCAGGAATCATCTCTCACAAAATGGAATGCATAGTGTAAAGAGATGTCAGTGAAGCCAAAGAAACAGGCCACCCTGGGATTTTGGAACAAGCTGCAGTGGGCGCAGACTTCAGATGCATGCATATACAATTGGACGTTAAGAAACAGTATTTAATTTTTTTGTGAGCAAGTTCGTGGAAGTGTTTAAATCCAGTTTAAACTCTCGTGATTTAGAAAGTGTCTTCAATTCAGTCTGTCAAACAATGGAAGAATAAAGGGTGGTGAGTGCTGATGGCTTGTGTGTGTGTGTGTGTGTGTGTGTGTGTGTGTGTGGGGGGGGGTTGTCTAATTCTGCCATTTTATGCTGATGGCTTGATGGAGAAGGCCCTCTGCTCTGAGTGAAAAGGTCTTTTTTTCCCCTCTCAGCTTTCTGTCGTTCTTTGAGTCACATGTTCTGTTAGGTGCTTACAGCTGTTTGCTGGCAGCGCCCATCTGGACTGATTTTAGGAAACACTGATCAAAACTTGTGAAGACTGATGGTGCCTCTGGTTCAGAGTATGTTTCATACTGTTACCATTCATTCCTTCACATTATGGCAAAATGTGTGTAACTATTTTGAACAACACGCACACACTTAAATAAGGTTGAGTAAACTTCTGAAGGTCAAAGCTAATCATCTTTTGTTTGGTGACCGTGTGACCACTGTGTCAGCCATGGTCTCTGGAGACTGCCATGAGGCAGATGACATTTATGCCTCTTGAGAGCCCTAGAACAAATGTTTTAAAATTGTTTTGAGTGTGTTCTTTTACAAGTGTCGTTTTATGATATAAAATAGCATAAGGAGGCAGTGTTAGTTAGCAAATGGGGTATAGCGTGTCTCCATGTGAATTCCTCGTTCTTCCTCACCTTCTCTTTGTACCCGATTTGTTTGAGGCGCGTGATGTCTTGTCACCTGCATCTGAAGCCGCCATAACTTGCATCATCCACACTTTGGATTGTGACACCTGCGAAATCACAGAGCTTAGCCGTCTGGACTGAGACAGCATTCAGACAGATGAGTCTGCAGAGAGGCGCAAATTGCAGGTTCCTTCTGCGTTTTGAAACTAACCATCAAAACACCGAGCGACCACTCACCCAGCTGGACTAATGAGCCCATTAATCATGCGGATTATTAACAGCATTCCTCGTTTTAGTCAATCACAAAATCACTGGGTTGAGGAGGACTAACATTCTCTGGGTGTTTATTGGTATTAGTTGCCAGGTATACATTTCCTTCCCACTGGAATCAGCATGCACTGAGCAGGGACAGATCTGACTAAAGCAGTGCTCCATCTCATCAGAGCAGCAAAGCTCTCGTCTGATTTTCCCACAGTCGGCCTAGTGCATTGTGGGATACGTCATGCGGTATGTTAACTGAACAGGTGTCACTAAAATTTACAGCGAGAGCACATGCTGAGAGACTCGTAGCAAAGAGGGTGCTAAATTACATACACAGGGCCTGGGGGGGGGGGGGGTGGGGTTAGAATCAACACTGCTTCTGTCACGATCTGAACAAAACATACAGTATGTGTACCTGGTCATCATCTGGCTGAAGATGCATTGTGTGATGTTGATTCTGGAAGTATAAACCAGAGGGTGGACAGACATGCTGAGGAGACAACAGCAGTGTCTTGCATTTAACAAGAATGTGAGATGCAGGGAATGTGTAAGACTCATGGATTATAAACTATGGGTGCTGCAGTAAACAGCTTTCCTTTCACTTCATCATAGGAGACATCATGACAAAGTGGCTGTTTTGTGGGAAATGGTCACTTCTCGTTCCCTGTGTTTATATTTCCATTAAAAGGGCTCCTGTTTGTTTAGCAGTCAGCAGTGTGCTTTGCTTTTTATTTTCCCTTTTGTTTTAACTTTTGACAGGAATATTGTGGAGTTTCACCATTTACTTTTTAAAAAGTATAAGAAAATTTTTATTATTTTTTTAGTCAATACACAAGCATGTTTTCTTCATACTTGGTTGCCTTAGTTCATAATTTTTCCATCTCTGAGCTTAATTTATATGGTGTGTGATCCTTAAAGCGTTTTACTGCAAATATTTACTGTATCAGTTTGGTTGTTATTGTTTTTTCCTCTGTTGAGTCAAATCAGGTAACGTCTGTTACAAGCACCTCCTTTGTGACATATCAGGAAACGCTTTTTTGTTTGAAAGCAACAAGAGGATTGGATTTAGCCCGTCTCTCGTGTGCATCAAGGCATACAAGCCTTGAAGGCAGCAACCATGAGAGTATGCTAATTACCTTGCTTGTGTTTGTTTCCCACATTCTTTTCTGGCAAAAAGTTGTAAGACTCGGCCTCAAGACCTACATTCAGTCCTGCATTGAAATGAGTGAGTATTGCCTTACTGTAGAGAAGATAATATGCAACTCCATTTGCTGGAGGGCACCTGGGTGCTCAGGAATCCACCCTCAGAGTAGCCTTAGCTATTGTGGCCCTAACTGTTCTTTTGGGTCATAGAGCTTAACCTTAAATGACCTTAATCTTGCCTGGGTTCATGAAGATTCATGTGAGCCAAAGAGAACTCATACTGATCAGCCAATGAGCGGCATGGAATGAACAGCCTGACTGCCAAGGTCATGGTGTCATGTGACCCTTGTCTTGTGTATGCAGGCTTTACTCATGACCACTCGGTTTAAACTGTTCTCATTCAGTTCAAACTGTCCTGCCTGTGGCTGTACAGAAGGGGGCACTGTCATGTAACATGATGCATGTAACCTATCCAGGAGACCCCTTACTGCTGGTTACGGGACGACCACAGCTGGCTCATGATGTTAAATATTGCATAGGAATCTAACTGATTATTTCACTGCAGGGAAGCGTTTCTCATTAAGCATCACAATGGGAAAGTTCTGGAAAACTACCAGCCTTTCAAGGCCTTTATTTCTCCTCTGAAATAAGTCCACCTAATTCCCAGTCAGCCGAGGGGCCCTAGACCTGCTCTTATGGATGATCTGTGAGGTGATTTGGCAGGGAAACCATGATTAAGGTGTGGGGGTGGGTAGTGTGGTGTTATGCACTTCAGGAAGTGAATCAACGGCATGTGAGAGAGATGCTGCCAGAGAAAGCAGCGTGCAAAAGGGGGTTGGTGGGGGGGCTACGGTGATTCAGTACTCCATGACTCACCCATGAATCCAAAATTCTGGGAAAGTCGTCTGCTTGGAGAACAGACGGTGAAAAATTCCAGAACGTGTCGCTCTGAGGCTGTTGGCTCTGTTGACAGCATGTAGTCATGGACATGCATTGGTGGTTTTTGTGAGCGGTTGTCTTTCACACAGGAGCTTACATTGAAGCTTCTGGACAGGAGTAAGAATTTAAGGGTGATTCAGGCTGTTAAAATTTATTTTCATTAGTTTTAGATGAGATCCGTCTGTCCGGCTTGTTGTATTTAATTATTGGATGCCTTTAAGTTTTTCCATAATTTTAATGTATCCAAATTTCATTACAGATTTCTGCACTGGAGCTCCATTCCAATGACCCCATATTTTGATCATTTTAACAGTGTCGTGATTTGGGACTGTATTGTGAAATTATGCACCATCTCAAAAACAGTATAAAGTTGTTCAGCAGCTGTTGTGAACTGATCCTGTGATGGGAAGGTGGAATGGTATGAATTGTATGTTTAGACCTTCATGGGAATTTAGTATGTGGATGTCTGTGTGAGAAATGTTGTAAAGTACAGAATGCTATCTCACATTTCCCATGGTGATGAAAATGTTGCTGTGCCATGGCGTGTAAATACATGTAAACATATGTGTCAAAGTTACACTGTGGCATCATTAGAGAAATATACAAATGCTCTTCTGTTGAACCTGTGGTGGGCTGTCTTTCCAGAAACAAGCAGGTACCATGCTATCAAACATATGCAATGAGATCATTAGAGAAACAGAAGTATTACTGTTCATGTTTGCTACGACGGTACTACAAAAACATACACTTTCCCTTAAACCCGCATTGCAGAGGACAAGGATGGAAGTATGCTTGGTAGTCATTGTACCAAGTGACTTTAGTATGCCACTTCTTAGCAAACAGACATCCATCAGTGTCTCAGAGCTATGCTCCAGACATTAATATAACCCAAGGACGAGGCTCCTGGGGGTCTCCTCCTTCGTCATGGGGTGGGGGGGGGCACCTTTCCTGTCCTGGAATTCTGTCCCTAAAGCCCTGCTTACACTGCTGAGGGAAGCTCCTCACTTCAGGCAATTGGAACACATTGACTGTTCCAAGCCACCAAGCGGGGCTTCTTTGTAGGTTCTTTATGTAGGAACTTTGCAGACGTATAGTGATGATCTTTACATGGATGGGGTAGACTAAAACATTGCCCCCCACTTGAAAGTTATTTAACAGTGCAAGGGGTGAGATTCATTTCCTTGCACCCCAGTCTACATCCATATGTAGTGCAGCGTAAGCCCTTGCTGGTCTGCATTCTGTCTTGTGTTGGCTCAGGAACATGCTTAAAGCATTTTGGTTCTTTGTCTGGCCATCTGTTCAACCGAATGGTGAAAGATGTAATTGAAAGTGAGGACTGGACGTTTGACAGAAGCAGCTTTAGTTTGGCTTGGATGCCTGGGATGCTGCATTCACAGAGCGTACGCATGCTAAGGTTTCGCCGCTCAACTGGGCATCCACAGCCACTTAAGACAGATGGTTCCATCCGCTCTACTCTTTGTGTGGAAAAACATAAGAGATCAGCTTTCGTAAATGTGTTTTTGGTCATGCGGTGGGAACGTGAACACTCACCATTACCACAGCGATCTCCTTCCGTCCTGTTCTGTGTGTCATTCACCAAAGATGCAGATGAGTCGTTCATTCATAGAAAGTTGCGAAATTTTCACTGCAGTTCACTGCAGGGTTGGGTTTACGCCAACGCAAACCTGTTTACGCCAGAAACACGCGGCGTAAACTGGCAAAAATATAGTTTATGTCAGTTAATGCCACTTTGCGCCGGCATAAACCGGCGTAAAGTGGCAATAACTGGTGAAAATGGACTAAAAACATAGATTGAGCCAAGATTTCTTTGTCCAAAACTATATGTGTGTTGTTAAATCAAATAGTCCTCATGCAAAGTATAATATAATTATATAGATAACAGAAACACATGTATTTAGCAAAACTTTATTATTTTATTCATAGTATTTCAGGTTCAATAACCAAAATATAATAGAGTTATTAGTGTTTCACCTAACAATTAATTCTTTTTAAATGTAAGGTCAATCTAACAATCTTATGTCCACATTCATCCTTTTTTGAAATTTATGTCAATCTTTTCAAATCCAGTTAAATACATTTCTCTTTTTGTCATACTGATTTTAGAGAAATTTGTTTGCACCAAAGCAACATACAATAATTTTTGATTATATAAAATGGTCACATCCTAAAATTGACAGTACAGCCATACCAAATGGCTCCATTATGGTTTGAAAGAGATTCAACATGCTTGTAAAGGCATTCTAATATTTAAACGTGTTTTTACCATTGATTTAGTATATTTAAGGGTTTTTGCCAGTTTACTCCACTTTTGGTGGCGCGAACCTGTTTGCACCGGACAGTTTAAACGCGGTTAAAACCGGTTAATACCACCCGTCGGCGTAAACCCTGCAACCCTGGTTCATTGTAGCAGACTTTGAGCGAGTGAGGTGTAGAGGAAATTTTCCACTTGATGCTGTGTTTCTTCTTCCCACAATGCTCAGCTATACTGTGTGTGTGTGTGTGTGTGTGTGTGTGTGTGTGTGTGTGTGTGTGCGCATGCACAAACGTATGAGTATATCTGCATGTAAACAGTTTGGGTGCATTTATCTGTCATCAGTTGTGTCCTTTTGTAGTGCTGCCATGACAACTTTGTGGCTAGGCGGAGTTTGAAGCTGGTCCAGCAGAAAGCCCAGGATGTGATCATGGGAGTGTGGGTCTACACAGTAGCAGGAAAACAGGGGCAGGTGGCTCCGAAATACTGGTACCAGGAGACCTCATTGCTTCATGTTACTCCTCTTACATGCTTGGAAAAGGGAAAGTTGGTGTTTTTGTGTTTGTTACTAGGGTTTCAGTATTTCAGTACTTTTATGGGGTTTCAGCTGTTACAAGTAGAGAGTGGTGGGTTCTTATTTTTATTGAAGATCTACAGTCATAGCTTCCTGTAGGGTTTATAGCTGTAGCTCTCACATAAGGTGACAGCATGCACTTTCATGTTACGTTTTGTTACCTCAGTATCTGCGTCTGTGTAGATAGACTTCATTGAAGTCAATCTTTGACAGGCACCCCTGAGGTCACCTTAACCACTGTAGTGACTTTGTTTCACATGAATTATGCGCAGCATTACTTTGACATTATTTTATCCTATTGTTTTTTTAGTGCTTTACTGCTTCCGTACTCTTTAATGTAAGGACAGTGCTTTAACTAGGTTAAAGCATCACCATAGTAACATCGCATTAGAACAATGCCAGTGTTTTATTGTGGTAAAAATTCTTCGACACTGACTGCATTTACATAGTGGCACTGTTTTCATTTGGTTTTCACAAAGCTGAATAATTTGGATCTGGAATAGTGTGCGTAATAGTATAAGAAGAGAGAACAGGACTGATGGTTCGTGGTGTTCTTGAGTTGTATGAGAAAATGACAGAGGATTGAATCTGACCACTGGGTTTGGTATTGCTGTTATACCCCTGATCTACGTTTATCCAAAATGACTTTAGTAAATTCCCAGGCTGCATGAAGCAATCAAACCATGTAATCATGTTATTCTCCTTGGATACAATTATCTAATGAACAAATTAGTTAAATATAAAAGCATGTACAAATTGTGTTTGTAAGGGTGGTATTATAATCACATTCCTTCAAAATATGCATTTATTCGTTATTCTCTGTAAAAAAAAAAAAAAAAAACTTCAGAAATAATTGATACTAAATGAGATGCCTTAATATTAGCCTGATAGGATGTGAAGATGTAAACAGATTTTTAGATGATGGCCTGGGTTTCTGATGGCCGCAGTACTTCCAGCAGTTTACCAGTAGGCTCGGCTGCTTGTATACCAGCCCACCTGCTCTTTTGTGTGTAACATGCATGTGTAAGAGCTGTAAATCACAGTGTCCCATCTGAATGCCTAGCTCAAAGAGGCACTCTGGAGTCTTTTCACATGATCCTCTTAAGGCTGGGTTTCTCAATGGCATTCAAGCTTGTTCTTGGTGATTCTCATTACTACTTACTCTGATTATATGGGCTATTCACCATTGCATCAGTCTGTTAACATGACTGCTTAGCTCTGCATACATTTGTTAGCCTTGATGTCTCTGCACTGCTCATGGTTCCACAGCACTGCTCTTATCAGTTATCATGGCTTCACAGAAATAATGGCGTCAGTTATTGTGACTGTTTAGCACTGCTCAGGTCAGTTATCATGGCTTATTAACACTGTTCAGGTCAGTTATCAAGGCTGCACAGAACCAATAGGGTCAGTTGTCATGGCTCCACAGCACTGCTCAGGTCAGTTATCATGGCTCCAAACACTACTGAGGTCAGTTATCAAGGCTGCACAGCAGTGCTCAGCTCAGTTAGTCCTGAGTTATCAGCACTGGACAGCTGTGCTGGCTCAGGTTGCACACTGCTTGGGCGGATCTGAATCAGTCTTGAATGTCTTGTGAAAAGCTTTGAGGCCCTATGAAGATTTGAAACTGATTGGCTTGTGTAAGCGAATGTGTAATTTTAGAGCTTTGCTGGAAGCCCTGAGGAAACAGCAATAAATGTCAGTTTATGTTAAAAATGAATGCCAAAACACAAAGGAACATATTTTTATGTGTGAAATAACACTGCAATTCGCACATCTGAATGTTACTCTGAAAGCTACATAAGCAGGAAACTAGGAACATGTGTAATTTCAGATTTAGCAATGTATTATGGGAAACCTGGAAAGCTTCCAGAATGAAAGATTGTGCCTGAAAGTCAGACTGCAAATGGGAGCTCCTCCCTGTTAATAAACCTCTTACACCCACAGTAAATGCCAAACAGAATGTCCTTGTGTACAAGTGCTGATGCAGTCATTTGCCAATGAATGCAAGTGCAGCCAGTGTTACCCTACAATGGTTTGCTGGTGTGAAGATGTGATAACTTAACATGACCAGAAGGCAAACCTGAAGCGGGATGGAGGTGAGCCCTTCAACCTGGCTGTGTTTCCCTTGTGGTTTCTCTAGCTGTGTTTGTGATGCCTGTCATCTAGCCACGGCAGATCGTGAGAACCTCTCTGTGCGTGCTAATCTTCACAAGCAGGACAATCCAGTCTTGCTGTCTTATCAGGTCCATCAGAGCTATCAGTGGACCGAAACACCCAGGGGAAGAGGCAGAATCCAGCAAGCCCAGGCCTGGTGTTGGTTTGTGAATGGAAAAGAAGGTGCTTTCAGGGTCTCAGGAGTTTCCCTCAGAATCAGACCTAACGTTTCATAGCTCTGCTAAGTTTTGAAAAGGGCTGAGGTAGAGGGGGAGAGGTGGTTTCAAAATCAGGTTTAACAGCCCTGGAAGAAATTTTCTGGAATTTATATATATGTGAGAAGTCCATGATTTCTGATGGCTGTAAAATGTCTCACTTTGGTCTCTAATTTTTTTATACTGTTCATCGTTCCTGCACAAAGCATGTCCCTAGGTGTCTTCACCATGACAAGCAGCTGAAACATGGTAATGGTTCTGCTCAGAGTGGTGTCTGCAAGTAACTCTCCCTCTAACTCCACAGGGTGGTGCTACAGTGAGAGCCCAGCACAACAAGGGCCGGGTGACCATGAGCCCAGGAATCCCCGGGGCATGGAATAACAGTCAGCAGGGGGCACCCTGGACCTCCTATGCCTTTCCCCGTGCCAGCCTGCCATATCAGCCTCATCATACCAGCTACAGCTACTGCCCAGGGCAGCCTACGGTAAGTACCACAGTCCTATAGTAAAGCCTTGTCAAACAAGGTGGTCCGAATATCTCCACCAGGCCTTCCAGTATGAGGTTTATAGGATGTGCAGTGGCTTACGGCAAAGTTTTTTAGGACTGAAGAGTTTTAAACCTTTATACTAGCAGTTGAAAATATAGAGGTGCCTTTTAAACCTCACTCTCCTTGTAGCATTTTACTCAGAAAAGGTACCCTATGTCACCAACATACTTTTCGTTCATTGTATGACAGTGAAAGTCTCCCAGACATGATGGTGTCTGTGAAGACAGTAGCTCTGTAGAAGCCTCCCAGTGATGCTGCACCTGTGGATGTGAGAATCACTGCAGAACACGGTCTCATGGCTGATCAAACGGCTGTGTCATGGCTTCATGCTATAATCGTATACCTAGAGAGCATACAAATGCAAACAGACTGCACTCAGACGTGAACAAGTCATCCACTTTGGAGATGTAGGGATAAGATTGGAGTGTTCATGTTGATGTGATGTAGAGTCAAAGCCCAGTACCCAGCTGTTCTTCTGTAAGATGCAGGGAGTGTGGTGTTAAGGCCCCCTGGTGGGTCTCTTCTCCAGACAGACATGGACCCCAGAGGGTTGCTGTCAGATGTAATTTTCTCTTTCTTCCATTTCCAAGCTCAATTTTTCTAAAGGAAACACATTCAGCAGGATTAATTTTTTGAAACAGCGTCATAAGAAAGAAAAGAATACACACATGCATGCATGCAGAACCCCACACACACACATACACACACACACACACACACATACACACATATGCATGGATACACACACACATATGTACATATAATTCACACAATGTCTCACACACACACGCACACACACAGTGCAGTAATCCTGCATTAGTACGAACAAACGGTACAGTGATCACGTGCCAAGGGGCTGATTAATGAAAGCAGTGGTTATCAGTTTATATTTCGTGGTCTCGGTCTGTTGTAGATCAAGAACTTGAAGGAGTTTATTTTCCATGTTTTCCAGAAGAAAAGGCGTGTCAGGGAAGGCAAGGCGGGCTGTGAGATTTGCACAGAGTGACGGGTGCAGCCGGGGCTTACGATGGAAGGCGGGTTGTGTGGAGAATGAATTAGCTCTCACTTGTTCTGCCTCTTTCTTCTTTTCTTTAATTGCGTGTTCCCGCACTGGGGGAAAAAGGAGAGATAAACACTCCCCAGTGTGGGAGCATGAAGAAAATTAGTGATGGATTTCCTCCCTGGAGCTGTAGGCCAGGCTGAGCTGAATGTGCACGGGGCAGAAGGACAGCCCTGCCGTGTGCAGGGCCGCGTCGCAGTACACGGCTGCCGCTGAGGTCTCACCGTTCACATGTGCCCAGGAGGTGTAGCCCCTCCCCCAGCCCCCTCCCACTGTTTGTCCTACATGCCACCCCGGTCACCAACCAGTTTCCCTAAATGAAAGAGCCATGGTTGGCATTCTCTCTGGATTCTTTGTCTTCTCCTGGGCCACTAGTGTTACACACCATTCCCAGACCTGCCAATTCGTATGTATTTTGGGTAGCGTTTATGCATTTCTCCCTTGGAGTACAATCATACTAAACTTGATTCGAAACTACACTAAAATAAATGTATTCCTCCTTGTGAACATTCCATTGAATTATTGTGATTCAAGTCAAGCAGGCAACAGCTGTGGTAACAGCAGTTTGCAGAGAGCAGAGCACCGCAAACACAGACTCCGCTCTCTTCTCGCCTTTGCTCTTCTCACGTTCTTCTCGGTGAGTCCTCATAGTGCGGTCAGACAAGGCAAACGGCAGCGGTGTAATGATGCTATGGAGAATGCAGTCTGCCAAGAAGCATACTCTAAGTCAAGTTATTGTAAAACATATCTGCGCCAGTTTATAACGTGATAACAATGTATGATCGGCATTTACCCTACTTGGTGATTTTTATGCGTAGGCTTGTCAGTCATGCAAAATAAATAAATGCAAGTGCTCCAAAAAAAAATTGCAAATATTAAATAGTTTAGTGGTTGGCCTAGCTACCACCCTAGCCTTAGAGCAGGGTTTTGTCCATTTTCATACAGTATATTTAACTGACCATGTGGACACACAGTTATAGCTCTGCATTAAAAGTTAATTAAAAGTTAAAGATTTTTTAAAATATACCATATACCAACTTAGCAAGTGTTTTTGTAAGATAATTAGCTCTAGGTTACAAAGCAAGACAATGATGAAAATGGCCAGTTGAGGTATAAATATATGAGTCTCCACAGAAGAAGGTACATTTTGACTGTACCAGACCACACTGTCTGACCACATCCACACGACAAGAGCTGAAGAAAAGAACTGGTTGTAGCAGAGTAATTTACCAAAATATTCATTCTGTACATATTTTTTACTATTAATATCAATATTTACATTTTACGTTTTTCTCTTTTATGTGCAAGCAGCACTTCAGAACTTACTGCCATATTTTTTACAATAAGTTGTAATTTTTCTTTGCACTGGTACTCCTGATAACTGTTTTGCCACTTTTTTTCAGAAGTTCATAATGAAACTTAGAGCGTTTAGTTTGTTTTCTCCCATACAGTATAAATGTTTAAAAATGTGCTCTGATGGAGTCATGAAGTCAAGCACACCAGTGTGGTAATGAAAAAGAATTTCCAGTATTGGCAGGTCTGTATTCCTCATGTGCACATTTTTTGTCTCACACCACAGTGTTTCTATAGCCCCCAAACCTGGCTTGTCCCTCATTGGTACCCACATACTGCCAGAGAGTTATGCCCTACATCAGCACCTGTCTATGCACTGAGTCACCTCCTGTTCAGTGTACATACTCTGTCCCTTCTGCTCCCATTCTTTGTCCACCCTGTTTCCTTTCGCTTCCTGTCCTGTGTATTTACTGTGTCCCCTCAGCTCTTGTTGTGTGTATACACTCCCCTCATTTCTTGTTCTGTGTCTGCACTATCCCCTCATTTCCTGTTCTATCCTTGCACTGTTCCCTCACTCAGTGGTGTTGTTAGATCCGATTATTCTGAGCTTCAGCCCTGAATATTTTAAGCCTAGCTCCGAATATTTTCATCTTGAAAACAGAGGGGTTTTATAGCAAAGCAACAGACAAGCCCCAGGCAAACTTGACTTAGCCCCTGATCTTTTCACTAGCTAGAAACTCCCATGCCCTCTCTTACTGTTCTGTGTATGTGCTGTCCCCTCACTTTCTGTTCTGTGTGTGTGCTGTCCCCTCATTTCCTGTTTTGTGTATGCGCTGTCCCTTCACTTCCTGTTCTGTGTCCCCTTAGCTCTTATTCTGCATGTGCATTATTGCGTATTCCCCAGAACATTACTTGTAGTTGAAACTGAAGTCATAATTTCCCTTCATTTTGCAAATTATTTTTGTCAGAAGGTCTTTTTTCCCCCCAAACCCAAATCCTAAATCATTACGTTTATCATTTACTTGAAAAAAGAGAGTAGGAAAGATGGAATCGATTGTGTTTCCTTCTCCCTGCTGTAAACATAAAGGAGAACAGATGAGTTACGATCCAGCATTTCTGCCTCAAGTGGTTTTATAATTACAGTGGAAGCGGTGATATTTCTTCTCCTAATATGGCGAGGAGGTCCCTGGGGTCATTTGGGATTTAGAGGCAGCAGAAGGGCTGAGGAGGTGAGAGCGTGTCTACGCACCAGTGGAGAGACAAATGAATCACGAGTTCAGGTCTGCAGACGTCTACACCACGCTCTGAAGAGGTTTCCTTCCAGTATTAGCATTCTCGTCATTCCGTTTGGAAACGTCGGAAGACTTTCAGGAAGTGAAGCAAGGATGACAGGAGTTGGCTGAGACAGTTTACTTGGAAAAACGTAGAAGTGGGAAATCACAGTCGAAACAGAACAGCATCAGGCAGCATCAGACACACAGGAATGTATCACCTTGGGTTATGTTTAATTAACTTCTCTGGAAATTAACCTAAACCCATTGTTTAACTGACCTCCTGAGAGTCATTGACAGAGCAGGGGGAGGTATTCGGAAGGCATGTGTGCGCTCATCTCACAATGTCCCACAAAGGTGCTGTTAGTGCCCATAACATGCCATCATTTTATATTATCCCAGTGCTGCTGATCTGAACCTGGGCAGTTACTGAAATACCTGGGCCAAAGGTCACAGTCCTCCTTGCATTGCCGCTCGTGCAACATAATATAATATAATATAATATATCTGAAGAAAGATATGTACACACAAACACACACACAAGATGTTATGCCAGCAAACACAAGGATATGTACACATACGAAAGGATTTACACAGGCATTCAAATAATCACAACGCTAGACACATAGACTCTATTAATTAGATAAAACACAAGTACATATTTTCAGACACTGCTCACAAAGAGACCAAATCATCTTGTATACTTACCTTTATGAGATTTGTATACAGCGAAGCAATGAGGGGTTCGAACACCAACTTTTCAAAGTGTTTTTATTTCATTGTGTTTTCCCTGACACTGGAGTTACAAAAACAACATGAAAGCACACAAATCATATGCCAGGTCAGCCGATGAAAAAGAACAGAGGCGCCTAGCTGCGTTTGGGTAAGTTCTTAGGTTACAACGGCAAACGATCATCAGCTTTGGCCCACATGTGCTCCAGTTCATTTAAGTCAGCTGACCCTGCATGAACCATTTACTTTGTTAAGAGTTAAATATGGTCAGCTGGACAGAGCTTTGTGTTGTGCTTTATGGTATGGAGGTGTAATGAATTCACGTGAATTGCTTCAAATTCAGAGTTTCAGTTTTTGTTCTTTTAAAAGTTTTCCCCAGTTTTGTGTTGGTCTTTTAAATGGGCAAAATCCCATGTAATGTATTGGCTTTAGCATGAAAAGTTGTTTAGTTTTGGTTAGGCCTCTCAATTCTGCTGTGCTGCAAATCGGCAGACCTGTTTTCCTGGCCTGGGCTTAATTCGCTAATCAGAAAGGAAAACGAATTATCCACTGCTGATTACATTTCACATTGGAGAGTTCTGTTTGTTTGTCCTGTGGTAATGGAGACAAAGACAATGTTAAAGGCCTTCTTGTGTACTTAACTTCTGTTGCTCAAAGTCATTGACTGGACTGAGCTATGATCTGGGGAGATGTGCTGTCAGAGTTGAATATTTAATGGGGATGCCAAATGAAAGACCCCTACAGATTTCCCAAAATGTTGTTTTGCATACCATCATAAATTGTGACTTGAGTAGGATTAGTAAGACGACACCTTAGAGATGGGGTGAGGTCTAACTCTATAGCACTCTATAATGGTGGGAGGCTAATGGATAACTAATTAACATCAGGTAGCCACATGGCTTAAAAGATGAAAGTTTATCATGCGTTCCATTTGTGGGCTATGAGGGATGTTATACAGTAGTATAGTGTCAGGATCAATAGTTTAGGAAGATGAGATTGGGACACGTGGAGTGTGACTAGCTCAGAGGAATCTGTAATGTGTGGAAGATGAAGGAAAAAGGACAGTAATAGGACAGTGACTGCAAAGCATTTGTTTGTGTCAGCCTCCCTGAGAAATGACTGGCCAGTGTGTACCAGCGAGGCTCAAGATCAGTTACGTACCCAATCAGGAGGACATACCGTACTGAAGATCACTATTGCACCCAGTTACCATGCTGCTTCTGAATCAGTCACTATGTTAATTTCCCCTAGACCTTCACAAGGAAGTTCTCCTGCACACATGGCTTTGAAGTAGATTTTCCTAAGTGAACGGAAAACAGGAAAGGCCCAAGTATTTAGGTCTGCATGAAAACAGTGTAGAATTTCCTTCCTGAACCCTTGTATGAAATGACATCAAAGCAGCAGTTCTGGAAATTATATAATAATGTGCAGATTTGTCTATAAATATCAATCCCCAATTACGTCTTTAGAGTGTGAGAGTGTTTTGATTGTCGCTGGACTATGGCCATGAAGGTCTGGCGATCTTGATAATGGATGTAGAAGAGAGGGCCAAACACCAAATCTGTTGGCAGGATCAAGCTTGGGTGTCGGGTTTCTCAGCTGTGACTCACTGCAAGCTAGATAACTGAGCATGCTAGTCTGTGCTTGTGAACCTGGACCTAGATAATACCCGAGAGACAAAGCAGTGAATTGTTGTTGTAGTTTTTGGTTTTATGGGTTCTGTCTCTAAAATGAGGCGTGGCAGAGTGCAGTACTCTGGGTGTAAGACTTTTGGTGTATCAGACAGGTATCACATAGAGAACATTTCCAGCCTTGGTTAGACCCATGTCAGTCTACATGAAATCATGTCATAGCAAAACTGGTAGTCCATCATAGACCATACTTGGTACAAAAATCATTCTGTGGGTACGATTAATCCTCCAAGTGGGGCATTCTTTGAGTGGATGGAGTGAAAATATAGGTTTTTTGTTTAGGCTCAGAGTTAGGAAGTTTCTTTGAATTTGTTACTTTGACAGGAAAAACAGCTCGTGTACTTCTTACATTGAGCAGTTCTTGGTACAACATAACGAACATCTTCACAACGAGGTTCTGTACATGGTACTTAGTTCTACGTCAGACACAGTATGTAAAATGTGACAAGAAAGTAAACCTAGGACTGCTTTTTCAATTCTGGTGCAAACTTGTTAAGCACCAGATAAACTTCTGCAAAGTTTTTGAGCAGCCAAACAATGTTATCTGCAAAATGACGTCTTTAATGCACTACCTACATGATGTCTGAGTAACAAGTGGCTGCAGGAAATACAACAGTGATTTTGTGTTGTCTTCTGACCCTCGTCAATATCCTCATGATGAGCCCTGTTATTCAGTGGCTGGTGACAGGGTTCATGATGGTGTCATGCTACTCTGTTTATTGATGATACTGTCACACAGTGGAAGGATAATAGCTCTGGACCAAACGTTGTTGTTGATACTTGTAGACAGTACGATCATGATGCCCTCACAATGACCCCATGTACTAGATCCTTGCTAAGAGGGTTTTGAGTATGGAAAGCCACAGTACTGACAGGCAAAATGAACCAGCAAGCTCAACTACCCAGAAGTGTGTGCTCCCTTTTGCATCCCCCTGGGAGGTACGCTTTTATAATGGATGCTGTGTGCTGTGAGAAATGGTGTGTGTTCAGCCCTGAAATGGCCTTGAGTTGCTGGCCTTTGAGTTTGCATCAAATGCCAAAGGGGAACTCAAAACGGACAGTGATGTCACGAGTTGGCACTTGTTGACTGATCTTAGTCTTTTTTTAACTCCTGCCAGGTGGAATGCTGATTTTTTTTCCATGCTGCTCCAATGACTTTGTAAATTATGCCCCTATTGGCTGATTGCTACGGCATGGGGCAGCCTAGTATAAATGATGTAATTCCTGGAAGTTATTATATGTCCTGTGTTACGTAGCTCTACAACAATGCTATTCAAATACACAATGCGAGCTGTGGCTGGTCAGAGCTCTTCCTAAAATTGATCTGGAAGCAGCAGCTTCTGGGCTTCATGGAGCCCTGTCATATTTTTCACAGTGTCATCTTGGACGCAGGCCAGTCTATCCATCTTACTACTCTTCCCTAATGTCAGGAGCATTGAAATGGTGTTAAATGGGAGAACATGCAGCACAGGTATGCTAGCAGCTGAAATGTACATACTTTCCCGTAAACATCTGCATGACCTGGAGTGGTCTGTATTGAAACGAGAGAAATGTTGATGGTGTGCTGTGCTCTGTTAAAGAAAGATTTGACAGTGTACGTACTTTGACCTCTCTGATAATGTGTAGAACTTGAAGGGCTCTTTTCAGTGCTGGTGCTGTACTTTCTTAGCTACATGTACTGGAGTTTGATTTTGGCAGGAAC
Source organism: Chitala chitala (assembly GCA_025773905.1). Taxonomy (NCBI): domain Eukaryota; kingdom Metazoa; phylum Chordata; class Actinopteri; order Osteoglossiformes; family Notopteridae; genus Chitala; species Chitala chitala. The sequence continues at coordinate 11,433,146 of JABJVR010000106.1, read as the reverse complement.
ATCATCTTCAGTTTGAAGGGCTTGTCCAAGGAGGGGGGTCAGTGATGTATAGGAGGATGCTGTCTCCTCTGCCCTCCCCCCAACACTAGTCTCTGGCCTCAGATTGGAATGTGTCTTTCTCTGTGTCTGCAGTTTATGTGGGTTTTTATTTTCCCCGAGGCTAAAGGCGTCTTTCTGGCTCAGTTGCTTATCTCATAAGTGAAGGCCGATGACTCTGGTGTTTTTCTTCAGTTTTTCACTTGATCGGTGGTTATGAAATGAGGCAATTGGGTTTAAGGAGGTCAGGACATAGTGAGGGATAAGGTAACAAAAAGAAGGTAATCTTACTCAAAAATGTGTAATTTATAGACCAGCTACTAGTCTCCATGACAACTGTAATTTGTATGGTGCCCCAGGAGATGAGGTTTTACAATGGCCAAAGCTTTCAGGCTACCTCCTACAATAACTCCATCGAATTCCATATGAACATATTCGCTCACTCTGTATCCTTCTAGAAATGTCACTCCCACACTCAAACACTTGCACGTACATTTATACATGGGCACTGTAATATAGTGTTGCTTGTTGTCCCTTTTAAACATGCACACACTCCAATGCACTGTTAAGATTGCATTTTTCTGCACACTTGCACAGCATCACTCTTGAACTAGTACAGCTTGCCACTCTTGCAGATTGTCACTTTTACACTCTTTTTAAACTGTCACACTCTGCTACGTGTTCATTCTTCTGCAGTGGCCTTGCTTCACAGAAGTGGAGTCTTTACTCAGCATGCGTTTCCTGGCCTGGAGCTGACCACTTTCTCGTCTCTCCAGCTCACGGTACTTTGCCGAGGGCCGCTGTACGCTTTCAGATAAGGGGAACGAGGGGCAGAGTAACTCAGCGGCACATTGGGCTGTGCGTTGATCCTTCACACTGGTGCGGGTGCCAGGCTTGAGTTCATCCATCCGTGGCATCAAGGTGCCGCTTGGCCAGGCCTCTGCTTGGAGGTTTCTGCGTAGCTCGTGGCTGAATGGTTTACGTTAACGTCGAAGAGCATCCATCTGCACGGCAGCCAAGCCTGACAGAATGTCAGCGCGCCGGGCCGTGAGCGACGGACCAAATTACAATAATATTTATGTTCCATCAAGTCTTCGCTCAGCCTTTCCGTCTGCTTTCAGTGAAAATTCATCATGCGTGAATACTGTCTGTAAATGAATTAATTTACCTTTAAAGGTAAAAAAAATAGAAAGCGTCCATAAAGTATTTCACTGCTATAGAACATTCGTCATCCAGAGATGCATATCCAAAGGCGATTTAATTAATTTGAATGAATGATAAATGGATTTGAAATTGAGAGAATTAAATTGAGGGAGTGGTATTGGCTATATAATTATTTCACTTAGAGTTTAATGGTCATCATTGGACATTGATCATGGGCTCAGATGTTGATTGTTTCATAGAGTGGAATAGCACTTTGACATGAGGGCTTGCACCCGCTGTTGAGGTGTTTGTTTCTGCTCAAAGCGGGCAGGTTTCCCACAGCATTTGGGCTAAATTGTCCATAACATAGAAAAAGCCCATTTACTGACATAAGACAAGAATGGTCATTTGCCAAAATGGATGTTCCTCCCAGAAGGCACTGAGAGCGCTGCATTTTTTCGTCTGTCACGCTCAGTACTTGCAGGGAATCTCAGCACCAGCACCTAGGTGAGGTGCACCCCCCACCTCAAACACACACACACACACACACACACACACATCTGACTTTGTGCAGCAAATTGGAATGGAGAGGCGAATAGATGAAGTGAAATAGCGGTCTCTTATATGACTTTCAGATCAAGCATCAGATTCTCTCTGGAACCATCTAACAGGTTTCTGTGCGTGTCTGTGTGTGCACATGCACACTACTTAAGTATGCATAACACATTGTCTCTCAGCATGGCTCGTGTTTTCTTGCCTGCATGTACTGTATACAGTATGTTATTCATAAGTGACGTGCCCAAAACGTTTTTCAGCTGTGAAATACGTGACTAGAGAGCTCACAAAGTCAAAACTAAGAAAAGAAAGTGACATGCAGGTACAGAAAGCCATGCTGTCAGGGCCAGAGCTAGACGTTTTAGATGTTATATTGCATTAAAATGTTAAACTATGTTCTAATTTTTCAGTCACGCGCCCTGGAATCGTCTGAGCTTTCCACCACTTAGCATTAGCCCTGTTCGCTGTGGTTACGCTTTCATAAAGTAAAGCAGTATTATCTTGCTGTTTTTCTTCTTTGTTTTTTATGTGGTGCATTTTTAATGCCACTTCAGCTGAAAGGCATGTCACGCTTTCCTGCCAAAACATTTCGAATAGTTATTAGCAGGTGGGGGGTTGTTGGCAGTGTGAGGTGTGGACTCTCCTGTGATCGCTGCAGACCCTCCACACTATTACGGACGATTTAAACTCACGAGATTCCGAGTTCGCCAGAATACCGCGTCTCACGTGTTTTGAAAGCCGCTGCAGAAACACTGGCCTACGCTTCCTTTTCGGAAGTGGATCTGCCGTTGTTGCCATCGCATTTCTTGCGCATTCCTCCTGCAGTGTGAGCAGCTTGTGCTGAGACACAGACTCGATCCCAGTGGTGCAGTCACAGACTCGTGATGCCGTGAAACAGCCGATAAAACCATCTTTTGCTTTACTGTCTCCAGTGGAAGGCGTTTAGCACCCACCTTACACTGATGAATGTCAGTAACGTTAACAGAATGCTCCCTCATCTTTATTAGATGTTCGGTCCTACCAGTTCATTTGCATAATAATTAAAATGAATTCATTAATTCTGTGTTATTATTCAAATCAATATTCTGCTGTTGAGAGCTGCACTGGAGGAAAGACGTGTGAGACATGACTTAAACTAGCCTCCAGTTTAATCTAATTAATTAATCACAGACCCAACAAAGACGTGATTTATTGTATTTGGTTTCAAATATTGATTTATGAGAACAATACATAACCAGGTATACCACGAATTAGGCTTCAGGCAAACCTAGTTAAGTACCCTATGGCTTGTCAGCACAGTTACAGTTCTGGGGTTGTAACAAGGAAAATGTAGACTCACAGGTGTGAGACTGTTGTCCTCTCATCATGAGGACCTAATCCCAAATATTTAACTGTTGAACATACTTCATGACCCAGCAGGTGATGAACAACACGTGTGCATACATGATTCCATTGTGTGCCTGTCAGATGTATGATGGAGAGGGATGTAATGAACTATCATGATGATTTCTTCTTAGACAGCATACATGTATCTGAATCAGTGACTGCTGGATGCTGCTATATCATCTTAAAGTAGTTGTGTGTTTCTGTATTTTAAATGCTGTGTTGGTAATTTTAACATCTAATATTTTAATAACATCAAACAGTGTTATGAAACGCAGCAGAAACGCAGTCCTTTGCGAACGTCTGTATTTTCTTCAGCCTGTGATGTCCTGTTCTTTGGGATGGCCTCTAATGTTTTACCTTTCCTGGCACATCTTTGGTGAACCTGCTTTTTTTGTTTATGACTGATGAAGACCAACATTAAGTCATGTCTAAATGTAAAGTTGTTAAGAGCTGACCTTTTAATGAAGCTGTTTATTCAGGCCTCAGGCCTTGCAATGCCTAGACCCCTAAGAGACTGGCCCTTCTGTCAGTGACCAACAGGTGGCTCCTCTCTCATGGAGCCTGGGGATTTGGGCTGATGTATTGGCCCAGATGGATGGAAGCTGTTCAGGAACCTGCCTGGAGACCCGGAGCTTAACCTGACTCCAAGCTTGGCCATTTTTCATACCCATTAATCAACCCCTGAACCTGGAAGAAACACAAGATGTATTATGCCGCTCTGCTTCTGTGAATCCCCACACTTTCTCACCAGGGGGCTATGACTCAAGACCTTCCAACAGTAACGTCAGGGTGTCTGTGTTGTGTGTGTGTGTGTTGTGTGAGTGTGTGTGTGTGTGTGTGTGTGGGTAGGTGGTGTAGAGCAGGCTTTGTCAGTGGGTCACCATCAGAAGTGGCAGGACCCTTTTTCACTCTCTGTCTGTGGTGTAATTTGTATCATGGCTTATGTTCTAGAGACAGTGTTTTACTTTGAATGTTTTTTACTTAATATTTATTTGGTGTGTTGGTGGGGTTACAATCCCAGGTTGTTTCACAGGTGGGGGGGGGGCATTCTCCTTTAGTTGTTGTTGTCAGCTGGGTGTTTAGTACAGAAATTACGTTTTTAGCCCCAGTCACTGCAGCATTGAGTTAACACTTTATTCTCTTCTGAGCAGAAATATAGAACCAAGTATCTCTACTTTCTGTCTGAACTTCTAGTGTTGAAAAAACTGGGTGGAGTGTGTTCTGGCAATAGGGATGTGAACACAGCACACAGCATGGGATAATGCATGTTACATTCTGTTTTTCCAGCCCTTGTTGTAAGCAGTGTGTAAGTGTTTTTAGAACATACAAAAGAGTGGAATAGATAGATACGTGATTTTATTTTTTGTTTCTCAGACTCCTGCCTGTAAAACACTGCTAGCGCAGATCACTCTGCTTGCTTCATGGCATGCTGGGAAAACAACTAGGCCTTCTTTTCTAATTTCCATCAAGCTATAAAGAGCAGAGCTCCATTTCGTGTTTCGGCTGGTGTTCGGTATGCAGCAGCTGCTCTCTTCACTAAGTCCTGAGCACGAGGACTGCCTGCTTTTCTGTCTTTCTTTGAACACCTGGAGAGTCACCACGGTGAGTGGACGTTTCCCACAAACGCTGTAGTCAGACACATTTAACCAAGGTGACACGTGGGTGCTGCACCTCTGTCTGTGTTGAGCTCGTAAGATGATTCTCCGCAGATCTCAAGGTAACACAGTCCATCTCATTTCCTGTTGAACCTGCATCAACACAAAAGTGTAATAATGGCAGGTAGGTGGGGTTACTGCATCAGCGGGACACAGGGCTGTAGAACGTACACTGAGTACTGTCCTGTATTGGGTTTGCCTTGATTTACTGAGAGTAGCGCTCACTGGAACAGTTAGCCACCTCCGAGCCAAAATGTGACTGGCCCAGCATGCAATAATTAATGACATAATTTTCATCATGAGTTATTTTTATTTTTTTGTTTTGAATCGCTTGTTAACTTCTATCTGGGTCAAAGTTGAGGAAACAGCTAGGAGCCAGCATTGAGTGGCTAGAAGATGGTGAAGAGAAATTTAATGTCAAACTAAGAAATTTAGACTGTGTTTCTGTGCTATAATTTTTTGGTTACACAGATCATTGTTGATGAAGCCAGAGTCCTTTTTGTGGATTTTGGTTTTGCCTTCAACACCATAATCCTAGCCGTGCAGCAAGACAAGCTCTCCCAGTTTAGCATGCCAGACTCAATGTGCAGGTGGATCACTGACTCCCTGACAAACAGGAAGCAGCGTGTGAAGCTGGGGAAACACACCTCTCACCCCCTCACCATCAGCACTGGTTCCACAGGGCTGCATTCTGTCACCTCTACTCTTCTCCCTGTACACAATCAGTTGCAAGTGTTGTCACCAGTCCGTTCACCAGCCGACAACACCACCTTGACTGGGCTCATCTCTAGGGGTGATGAGTCTGCCTACAGGTGGGAGATTATCTGGTGACCTGGTGTGAAGAAAAAAACTTGAAACTCAATGCCCTAAAAACAGTGGACATGATACCACAAAAAAGCCCCAACCCACCCCCATCCCCTTGTGTAGCTCGCCCGTCACTATTGTAGAGACTTCTGCTTCCTGGGCATCATCATCACCCAGGACCTCAAGTGAGATCTTAACATCAGCTCCCTAACCAAAAAGCACAGCAGAGGATGTACATCTTGCGGCAGCTCAAGACATTCAACTTGCCACAGACAATGCTGAAACATTTATACACTGCCATCATTGAGTCCGTCCTGACCTGCCTCATCACCGTCTGGTGCGCTGCCTCCACTGTCAAGGACAAAAACATAGCGCAGCGTATCGTCCTTTGTGCCGACTGAGAGAGTGATTGGCTGCAATCTGCTGTCGCCCCAGGAATTACATGACTCCAGGACACTAAAGCGTGCGAAGAGGATTGTGGCTGATCCATCCCAGACCGAACACAAACTTTTTGAGACACTCCCCTCTGGCAAGAGGCAGCGGTCAATCAAGACCAAAACTATATGACACAGAAACAGCCTCTTTCCATCTGCAGCTGCCTTAATAAAAAAGGCCCAGAACCCTCCACTGACAGTCTTAATTCTGCAAACATTACATACACCAGCACAATACATTCATTTACAGAACTTGTTGCATTTACATTTACACAATATGTATACTCACAGCCTCAGCCTTACTGTTTTTTTTGCACACTGGTCCTTTTCACTTAACTATTTAACATATGCGTTGTATTGTTTTCTTAAATTATGTATCTATCATCTGTTTATAGTACTTCCTACCCTTCCTATTTTTTCCTATTTAATGTTTTCTTTCTCTCTCTCTGTCTCTCTCCAGACTGCTTCTGCACCATGTTACCACAACAAATTCCTTGTTTGTGAAAACATACTTGGCACTACACCTGATTCTGATTCTTTGTAAATTTCACTTTTTTTGCTCGGCCAGAGTTATGACATTGTAATGTGTTTGTTTTCTTGTTCGGGAGTTTTCACCTGCTTTTCTGGGCTTTGTCCTGTAGCAGCAGCTGACTGCCGGGGCACTCAGATAGACGTGATGGTTTTTTCGCTTTTCTTTAATACTGAAACGAGCTTTTAGCTTTCCTAATGGCCCTCCTGATAATTGTGCCTGTCAATTAACTGTGTAAAGTACTGTATAGTTAAAAAAAATTATAGATTAACAGTTTTTTGTTTTGTGTAGTGTATTGTATTTCATTTAAAAGTGCCATGCAATATTATGTCATACATTTTTGGATTTGTGGTTGTGTTCTGTGAGGGTTCATTGTAATGCTTGTTTTGACATTGTCAGACAGACTGTGGAGTGTTTTGAGTGTTTTGGTATGAAATACCTGAAAGGACAGTGTGTATAAGCCTCCAATAACCTTTTACTTTGCAGTGTTACGCTTTGTGGCAGGTATTCTGGCCTGCCCTCTTTCTCAACCTTACAGGTGGGTAGCGTGAATCCAGATCATTACAAACCCTTCAGTTTGCCCGTCATGCCGGTAGTCTGTAGCCCGCTAGATAAATAAGCGACAGTGAAGTGGAGAAACAGCCTCTGCGTTCTGGCAGACTTTGTAAAGACGTGCGCTCAGATCTTCAGGCAAACTCCAAACTCCAGCTTCTGTAAGACAGCAGCTGTCACGCCATAGCAAGTGAAAGAGTGCCTTTCAGAGAATAAATCCTGCGACCTGCTACGTTTCCGCTCTTGTTTGAGAATGGGGGTGGGGGAGTGGTTGTGGGCGGTTAAACAATGGAAGCCAGAGGGATTGTGCCTTTTATAGGATAGCTGTTGAGTTCTCTGTGACCCTGTAAAGAACATGGCCTTCCAGATGTACATGCTTTAAAATCCCTCTTTTGTATTTTTGAAACTGCTCTGTATGAAAGTAGCAAATCCATTTTAAATTCTTTTAACATTTTTCCCATTTTTTTTTTATAATAAATTTCCAGCTCGTAAATGATTGTTCAAAGACTGATCAAATTTCCCTTTAATAGGCTCTCCGAATGACTGTCTAAAGGCTGATGTCTGACTGATAGCCTTTTCCAGGTTCTACATCATAATGAAATGCCTTTAAGGCATATCTTATGCTTATTTAATATAAGACAAATAATACATAGGTGTCCTCATGTGTAACCTGTATAAGTTATGGTTTCCATATTCTGTCCCTCTCAGCCTTTTAACTGGTAATTCCATCCATCCATCCGTCAGGTTTCATTCATTGTCTGTGGTTACATGGACATTTTTTCTTCAATCAGATTGAAATCGTTCTGATTACAAATTCCAGTTTAAGTATTTACATGGACGGTAATCTGATAAAATGTGTGTTTACACGATCAGAGCATTTAATCAGAATAAAACTGATTCCAGCTGCTTTGATGTATATTCTGGCTTCGTTAAAGTTTTCAAAAACTTGTTGGAATAACTTGTAGTTTTGAGCCTTTCGGCCAACAAGGGTTTCAATAATTAATTGATAATTATTAATAATTAATTCTTTTAAAGTTTTCAGAAAATAACTAGTATCCGCCGCAGTCTGTCCTGATTGAGGTAGTTACATGATACATTTTTATTCTGAATGAGCCATTATTGTGATTAAAAGTGGAATATCAGGGTCCATGTAAACGCAGCTGCAGGTTGCAGTTAGTGAACCTGAGCAGTTCTTGAACAGAAGCTGCTCTTGTACCATTAAGTCTTTGCCTTAAATTTAAACTTTGTGGTCATACCAAGAGTAATGAACATATTGGATTTACAAAGTAATGGTTGTTAATATTGAGAAGTGTGGTGTTGTAGCTAGTGATTTGGGGAAGCACTTCAAAGACGGGAACGCAGTCGTTGCTAATCAGCCCCATAGTGGTTGCCCACAAACTGACTATACTAACAGCGATTTAAAAAATCAGCTCATTAGAGAGAACCGAATGGCATGTTACAATCAGAGAAAAAGCAGTTTGGAGTTTGGAATAAGTACTAACTATAAAAATAAAGAGACAAAACAATGACATACAGAATTTTGCACTGCTGATGACTTTGTGAGTAAAACTATTAGCTCACTCCTTGTATTTCTCTACCTCTTCTACTTCTCCTGTTGTCATTCCTTCTCTGTGTCTCTGCAGTGGCATTCTCTTTTCCTGGTCCTCCCTCCTTCTGTCTTCCCCTTTTCAGTTCTTCCACTTTGTCTCTTGCTTGGTCACCCATTCACTCTTTTCTTTTTCTGAATTTCCCTTCATTCAATCTTTCTTTCTTTCTCTCTTTCTCCTGCTCTCTCTCTTTCCCTCCTTTTGGTTCTCTGCTCAGATTTGAGCGGTCAGTGTACCATGACAGCTGAATCCCCTACAAACACAAGCCTTGGGTTGTGCTTGTGTTGATACTACTGTCAGAGCTAGGAGGGCATGTCGAAGCAAGAACAGTAACCCCACCCCCCATGAGCACCCTTGTCTTGCACGAACAGTAAAGATCTGGTGGTGAAACATGGCAACCACTAAATAGGTAGGGGTGAAAAGCCAGTTCTTGCATCACATTCTAGAAGAGCATTGTCTTTTTCTTCAGAATTTTAGTCTAAACTTTTCTGTGTTCAGCTGTTTGATCAGACAAAAGCAGAGACTTTGGGTGATGATGAGGGATTGATTGGCTCTTCCACTGTTTTCCTGTCATATGACTCGTGAAAACTTTGTCAGATGTGGTATATGGCTAAATTAAAGTAAAGAGGTCATTTTTCTCACCTAGGCACAGCAAGACTTTTAGTGCAAATTTAACACTGAGAGTGTTTATATGAGTCCAGTTGGACCCATACAAACACTTGGGGTGTTAAAGTAACACTACCATTTTTGTTGTTGGAATGTTGATGAATTTGGATAGTGAAAATCTATTTGTATTTTAATTATATTGTATAATTATTGTATAATCTATGTGTTACCCATAAATTATCAGTTTACAGTATTTGTGTTCTGGATCAGTAACATAGCCTAGCAGTACGCTAATTCTCCTTGTTCTCTGGTTGTCCCTCCTGCCCCTGGTTCACCCCTTCATAGAGTTGGTCCTCACATCCCAGTTGTGCTGTAGACTCCTGACATCATGGTGAAACAGATGACCACTCTGTGACCTCATTTCTTGAGGTGCTTCCACAGTGCACTCCATCATAGATGTTCATCAAGGCTTTCTCTATGCATTATATGAAGCACAAGTCATCATGCTAGAAGAATCTGTTAACTCATTACAGAAACATTTGGCATGCCTTTTCCTAAAGAATGTGATTTATATTCATAATAATTTATAAAACTGGGTTTTCCTGTTTAAGCTGTCAGCATTTAGTGAGTGCACTGGTGTTGCTGCATGTCAGATAAAACATTTGTTTGTGACATGGTAACAGGGTTTCTTTTGATCAAAGCTTCTTTCATAGTCAGCAATTTACAAAAGTAGTAGAGGTTTCTGTGCTGGGTCATGCAGAAAATGTAAGATTTTCACTTTCAGCCATGATTCTGGTGCTGGTACTGCATGTAAGCATTGAAAAAGTTGTTAACAGTAGTTTGGTTCGACTACTAACCTGAATGCTCACCTGATGTGATTGGAAAGGCTGTATTTGGCTGAACACAGCTATGCTGTTCTTATACCATAATTAGTATGATGTGATTTTAATTGTTTTTCTGTTCTGTGTTGTTGATGAAGTTTTGCATGCTCTTTCATGGCTTTGTTGGGCTTTGGAAGCTATGATGAAAAGGCTTTCAGATTTTAAGCACAGTTCTTCCCATATGAAAATGTTGTCTTTTGAAATGCTAGTTCTTTGAGGCCTTCTGGTTCTGGCCCATTTAACCACAGTTCAATATGGATTGAAATCCCTCCAACTACTCACCTTTACCCCGTGGGCCTGTCGTCCAATCTATTGGCTGAGATGTCTGCAGCTTGGTGTACAGGAGACATTGCAGTCCTTCAAGCTGCGATGGCTTTGGTCTGGATTATAGGCGTGCACACATGCACAGCTCAACGTTCCTCAGATGCAACATGCTAAAAGTGAGCCCATGAGAAACATTGGCTAAACGTTCCTCAAAAGCTCTGCCTATGTTTTCAGTTTGCAAGGCTATCCTTGTGTTAGTCATTAATTCCTCACTGTAACAGGAGACCCTGCAAGAGAAATACCTTTTCTGGAAAGGTTCCACCAAAATCAAAAGCCTGCGAATTTGACCTTGGAGGCAAAATATTTATTCCCTTTCCAGCTGGGGCCATCCAGCAGGTGCGTTGACACATTTGAGCAGAAAGCCTTGCTGTTCTGCAGTTTTTTGCCCTTCTGAAACACATCTGGACGGTTTTCTTGTGTTATTCTGGTTAAGATTTTGACAAGAACAGGAATTCTACTCTAGAGATTTAAACCTATGATTTCATAGTCACTAACAACAACTTGATTAATTATCTGGCTGAAGCTGCCTGTAATTTATATTTGTACATCGTTCGTCTTTCTGTGATC
>JABJVR010000106.1:11403288-11421967 GCA_025773905.1 Chitala chitala | reverse complement strand
TGTTTGACACTATTTGGAATCACAGTGTGAAATATTACAAAATGCAGGCAAGTAAAACTACATTAGTGAGTCTACAGCGAAGACCATTAAAACTCCACACGCCGTGTCGGGTGGAACATTGAAGGCTATTCATTTGGAAATGTCAATTTGTAGAGACGGAGTTTGAATACCATTAAGCAAACACGCCAAAGCCCTTCTGAAGCTTGCATCTGTCTTAACACAAATTGCAGAATTTGCGTTACTTCAGAAAGCCAGTGTGCAGAGGTTGTGTCAGCACGGTGTCTCAGCAAGCACCATTTACTTGTGAGAACGGTAAACAGTTTAAACCTGACATCCTGTGTTCTTGAGCACCTGAGATGATGAAGTGCCAGCTTCCTGGCAGCCTGACGTTGAGTTTCATGAGACGTAGGGTGGGAGTTTTCCTCCCCTACATGCCAGAAGCTTTTGTTTAATCAAATCTCCTCAGATTTGGGGCCAGATGAATTTGAGCCCAGTCATTATGGTGCCAGGAGAAAGTCCAGGCTCCAGGCGCACCCACGTCCCCACGCCCTGGGCGGCAACTGCGGGTGCTGTGTGTTTTGATTGGTTGTTCCTGTTAGATGCCAGGTCTGTGAGCACACTTTGAATAGACGTGCAGTCAGTGTGTTAGATATTGCCACATATTCATTCATTTTCTGAGTATCCAGCTAAGAGTTACAAAGAGCATGAAGTCTGTCCCAAAAGACACCAGACCTTAGGCCTAGCACTCACAGTGCAAAGGCAGTTTAGAAATACAGAAAAGTCTGTTCTTTTGGACTGTATGTTTACAGATACTGGGAAGAAGAAGCACACAGAACATCATCATACAGATACTAACTCTACACACACACACACATCACACACACGCACAGATATGCACACGCATACACACACACACAAGGCTGAGGCTTGAATCTAAACCACAACCCTGGAGGTATGATTCAGTAGCAGTACTCACTGATCCACCAAGCCGCCCACCATACTGACCCGGTTCAGCTTACTCACTTCTGTTTTCCACAATTCATTACATGTTTTCTTCAGCACTGTCTCTCCTACACAGTTGAATTAATCCAAATACACAGCTTTACTCTGCTTGTCTCGTATCTGTGAAGATGTAGCAGCAAGTCACCTGACAATTTCTGTTGCTCGTCAGTGAGCTTTTCACCTTAGAGGTGTTTTTTAAAAAGAGACACCCCTCCAGCTGTGTGCAACGTTAGGACTCACAACATGAGTCTTAGAGGTTTCAGGACTGCTAATGCACTCAGCAGATGTCCTCTATTGGGAATTTTTTGTTGAGACAGACACGCTGACATAGATAAAGCTCTTGGACTTGCATGCAAATGAAATAAGTTATCATCACTCTTACCTATCTCCTGTTGTGAAGGACTTGCTGGAAGTTGACCACCTCAGCTTACATTTGTTTAGTTTTTTTTCCTGGCACAGCAGTGCCACTGTGTGGCCTTAGTAAGCCAAGCAGCAAACTTGTGGCTGGCTACGTTCATAACTGGGGCCCTCTGCTGGCCATGAGTATAAAATATGTACACATGATTTCTCAGGATGTCTTCATCCCTCTCTTCATTAGCCAGGCTGGAACGCCCTTCTTGTTCCTGCACAGCTTTCACATTAATCACTGATGCTGGACCTGTTGTTTGACAGTCATGACAGATTGGCCTCAATGTCAGATTTCAAGCATTTTCAGCCTAATCTTTAGACACAGACACCCACATGCTTTCCTATTTTACACGCACACACATTCGCTCCGTTTTGTGTGTGGGAACCTTTGTAGTGCTGTGGATTTTATTGTAGAGAGTAAAGATTTATGTATGACTGTGTAGTGTGTGAGCCGTTATCTGTACAGCAGTTGTTACTGGGGACTGACCCAGTTCTGCCACTACTTCCAGCATTTTGCTTGTGCTGTGATGGCAGAGGTCAGCTGTAGCAAATTACTCTCAGCCTCTGGGGCCCCTGAATAATTCATTCCTTTGTAGAAAAACATAATGCGCTTCACATATGCTAACACTCTGACTGTGGTGTGCTCCTAAATAAATATCCGTGGAATATATATCAGCGGGAACACTATGTGATCTGGGCATCGTTTCAGGAAAGCTGCACAGAACGACAGTGCGGACCAAAATGAAACCCACTGTCTGCACAGGAAAGTGTACCTGCAGGGTGTAAACCCTGAGTCTGCCATGCTGATTGCCAGAGGTTGAGGGTGGATTAGTGAGGTGAGCGGAGTGGATTCACACACACATTCCTCCCCATGTAACTTTTGTAAGGGAGGTCCCCATCTCCAGTTTAAAAGGCTTCCAGGTTTATACACACGAAAACCACATACGTCATGTTTGTCAGGCCTGCGCAAGCATGCTAGGTCACAAATGCACTGTCACTTAGGTCTGAATCACACACATGGTTTTCCTAATCTCACACTTATTCACATTCGCACGCTCACTCATTTCGCTGGCACTCCCACTCACACTTTCATTTACTCCACTCTCTAGCCCTGAAGAATGCGGCGTACACTGTTCTTTTGCCTGTCACAGGGGAGCAAGCAGACCACTTAAACCCCAATTTTCCCCTCCATTATTTAGACTAATTTTGCACAATTAGTCGGCATTGAGCCACTGTGAAGACAGAGATGGTTCCAGCTGTTTTCTGTCTGCCTCGACTGCACAGCTGTGGCTGAGACATGCTTAACTGTGATGAGACCCTGTCAGAGGACTCCTTATCCTCACCGCTTCAAATCTTATAATATTCCACCCTTCCCCAGTTCCCCCTCCACACACGAAACTCAAAGCTCGAAAACCCCACTGTGGGCTGGTGTAAGTGTGTTTTATATCGAAGTAAAACTTTATATCAACAGATAAGTTGATATACACGGCAGAGTGATATGTAATGTAAATTGTATCCAACTAAATGTTTGATCTCGTCTCTCACAAACATTACTAAGTGAATTCCCCACAGATGTGAAACAATCAAAAAATCTCCCACAGTGTCATGAAAACATCTTAAGTTTAGAATAAGACAGAGAAAGGTTCTCCACACCTGAGATGTGCTGTCCATGGGTTCTTTATCTTTTTGAGGATCAGTGCAGGTTGGGCATTTAGCCCTAGCATGTCCTTGTACTCTCATTTTTCAGGTGAATCATGGAATCTGTTCTCCTCTCTTTCCAGGGTGCTGTGATCACGCCAGCCATGGAACATACCATGTCAATGCAGCCAGCTAGCCTCATTGGGCCGCTCACCCAGCAGATGAACCATCTGTCCCTGGGAACTACAGGAACTGTGAGTGTCCACATCCATCCATTCTGGAGTTTAGCTGTGTGCTACTGTCTGTGAGAACCAGAGGCATTGGAATGGGGGGAATAGAAGATTACCCCCGTGGCCCTGAGCACAGGGATGGTCTTCCAAAAGCCTTATAAGAGGGGTTACTAGAGGACCTTCTAAGAATACAGATACACAGAGCCCATAAATTTGTACTACGCCCGTGCTGGGTAGTTCAGTTATTTTCTCACATGTTGTACTTAAACAGTCTGTCACTGCCTATGAACAATGTAGGAACTACAAGTATCATCTTCAGACAATCCACATTATCTCTACAGGATAGCTTGGTGCAGTTTAACTCCATAGGCTCTTAAGGACCTTGAATATTGTAACTTCTAAATGCTATAGTTAAATTTATTTCTGAGGGTTCTATGACTACATCTTGGTGTTTAGCACATATAAATTACTTCTATCTGTATATATGTTCAGTTGAAAAATTTACCTAGATCACAGATACCAAGCTCTGCTCTTTACAAACCCTTGTTGAGCAGGGTTTACTGGTCACTCTAATCCACCTTATTTGTGGATAAAAATGGTTTTAATGCAGTGTGGAACACTGGTTTGTCAAGTCCCTGATTGACCTCCTGTATAGAGGTGTCTGTTCATAATATTAATTCAACAAATAAACGAATTACTGGGTTAGAGCTAAACCTTTGTACATGGTGGCCTTCATAGACCTAAACATCCAACCCAGTTAAAGGTGATCAATTTCCAAATGTTATTGAATCTTTATACACTTTCAGTCTTTTTGATCACATTTCACATGTCTTATATCTAATACTAGTGTGCTCTGCTGCAGTTTGTGACCTTTTGATTAATCAGACAATGAAAAACACAAAGAGAATCAGAAGTAATTAGCAACAGTGCTGCAAATGTTCCGAAGGAGATCTGAAAGTTGAGTTATGGCAGCTGCGCTTTTCTTTTGAGTTTGAAAGTTTCACTAGTCATCCAACTAGTTTCTGCACTTTGATTAAACAGGCAACGCACCCAGCCAGAGAAAAAGATGTTTGCTAAAGGTCTGAACTTTGCCATTGCACCCAAACATGTCCCTGTTGTTAATTTCATCATGGCTACTGAATCCAATGTACGGAAGAACAACCTACCACTTGCAGAAGCAGGTCAACCCCCTGCTGAATGTCTCTGCAGGGCTTTCATGCTGCATCTCCACTATCCATATTCACCACTCAGGAGAGAGGGGCCCCAGCAGCCCTCAGCAGGGATAAAACCATCACCGTTCTGCCTGCAGATAAAGGAGAATGCAGTCATCCTGAACACTGCAGACTATCATAATAGTCACCATAGTAGTCACATACTCTTTGATGACCATCACAAATATGAGAAATTGAAAAGAGACCCTACCCGTACCTGTAAAAATAATGTGATAAAGAGACTTTTCACCGCCTGTATCCTGGAGAAGCCACCCCTTGCCTTTCTGCTTTGATGCCACAACAGTCTTCACTAGCATCTCCACCTGCAATGCTCTAACAGCCGTTAAGAGAAGACTGGAAGATGACAAAACCCTTGACACAGTCTCAACCTGGACCAGATCTACTTTCTTCTGTGTCTGAGCACAATGTACTTCAGATACAGAGGTGACTTCGACAAACAGAGAAATTGGTCTGCCATGGGTTGCCTTGTGTCATCATTTGCTGCCAACCAGTATATTGGAGATATGCAGAATTAAACCTTCAGTTCCTTCCTGGGGATGGCATCTACCCATTGGTTAAGGCATGTGGATGATACCTGGCTAAAGATCAAGGTTCATGAAGTACACGCCTTGACAGACCACAGAATCATAGAGAAAACAAACATCAAGTTCACCAGGAAAGACACCAAGGACAACAGACTGACCTTTCTGGACTGTACAGTAGTCATAGTAAGGTTACAGCTGTAATTAGAAGTCTACAGAAAACCCACACACACACAGACTAGTTCCTGCTGTTTAACTCCCACCACCTGCTACAAAAAAACTAAGAGGCATCAGGACTCTACACCACAGGGTAAAAAACATCCCCACCTCCATGGAAGCCAAGAAGGAGGACAGACACCTGTGGATAGCTTCTAAGGCCTGTGGAAATCCAAAGTCACCCTTTATCAAGTCACAGTCCAGTTCCAGAAGAAGGATGACAGACAGGGCTGAGATTCAAAGTCAACAGAAAAGCTTGTAATTCCTTACATGGCTGGTGTGTCTGAAAATCTGAAAAGGATCTTTACAAAACACCACATCTACAGCAATATAGTGCAGTGAACGGTGTTCAGAGCTCTACACTGGAGGGATGAAACATCCTCTTCACAGGAGGATAGCCTAGCACAGGAGTAGTAACATCTCAACAGCACCAGAATCAGCAGTGTGCCTACGTCTGAAGCACAAATGACACACAATTGAGGACAATAAGGTACACATTTTGGATGGTTTGAGATGAAAGAAGCTATCGATGCAAAAGTTGAAAGTTCTTCCTTTAGCAGAGGTGAAGATCTCGGGCATAATCTGTTTCCCATCTTTCGTGCTGCCCTTTCAGCTATCCCCAGGAAGTTTAAAACAACTTCACACATCCACCAGGGAGGCCAAACTAATGACCCATTGTGTGGGTATAAGGTAATGTCCAGCTAACAAGCCCATAGGAAACCACCCTGGAAGGTAAAGCTCAGGATGTCTTATCCAACTTTCAACAGACTGAAGAAGCTAGATGGATGATGAGTGAAACATTTCAAACTAAAATGAAGACCCCTTGCCACGACTCAACTTTCAGATGTCCTCACCCGAATGACTGAGAATCTTCACTGACATTCCAAAAGAGATTTTATAATTAGCTGCTGTTAACCAGACCACCAGATATAGGCACCATCATACAATTACTGCCTCTAATGGTACACCCAGACAGTCTGACTCCTGCTCCATGTCAAAGGTGAATTTAAGACAGCGAGTATCATAGTACATTCTTTGCTTTGACAGTATTGTCAGGGCTTCTTGCTCTCATTCCACATCCAAACAATAGAACTGTTCAGTGTTTAAATGACCTTCGAGACTCACATCTAAAGACCAAAATGGTATAAAACAAAATTTTGCATGCAAGTCAGATTTCAACACAGCCTTTCAAAAAAGAAACCTTCAGAAAGGAGAGCTACACCATTGAATTTCAAAACATAAAAATCTCCAAGGAACTACATGAAAAACACAGGAGTTCACATATATGTCTTGTGGTTGACCCACAAGGACAAGATTAATGTGGGGATAAAGGGTTGTCTGTGCTTCCTCTGTTTCCAAATGAGTGTATGAGAATGTCCTTTCTGAGTCCTAATTCAAAAACAGAAGCCTTCCAGAATGGTCAATTTCTATTGCAATTTATTTTTAGACAGCACCTTTCATGACAGGGTTGCCCCAAGGCAATTTGCAGGAGTGGGTGTACAAAACAGTAAATAGGTAAGGTTAATGCCAGGTGACATCAGAGGTGAGGAACCAAAACTTTTGTAGTGTGGAGGAGACAACCTCTGGAGGTCCAAGGTCGACTAGCTGCCCAACCCCCATAGACATACAGAGATTATACATGACAAAATCAAACTAAACTCTAACTCTGGACATCCCTGTGAAATCTGTTTACATGAAATCTGCTTGTTATTGAGGTCTGAGTTGGTTTTTGTGAAGGAAGAAGAGTGTAATCTCAGAGTGCTGGCTGCCACCAAGGAGATAGACTCCAGTTCTGATCAAAAGTAAAGAAACAGTAAAATGGAGTCTGACATAATGGAGGGCATCTATGCCAGTGTGTGTTTGGCATGTAAAACTGCTGGCCCTTCAGTCGCATTTTCCATTACCCACAATCTCCACGTGTACATTCTTTTTACCAGCTGTGCGTATCATCATCTCCATTTTGAAAGCTGGTGTTGGTTCTTCTAAGATGATTACATTCTTGCTGCTACACAGGTCTGACCTGCCTCCTCCCACACCTGTACAGCAGAAAATATGAGAGTGCTTGTCATGCTTCCTGAGTCTTTCTCGTTTAAAAGCAACTTATATCCTTAGCTGCATCACAGGCAGTCTAATACTCCACTGAGTTTTCAGCCTTTGGCTAGTGAAGCCACCAGAGGTCTGCACTACCTGGAAGAGCTTAGCTCACCTTCCTTTAGTTCTCTGCTTTTCCTTCTTCATATTGGCTGGAGACACAAGAGAGATGGTCCAATCCCAGAGGACTTTCTTTTGCCTGGTGATGTCATAAGCTAGGATTCCTTCTGCAAGCTGTGGCTGGGACAAGATGGTAGATGCTAGTGTTTTTCTTTTTGTCTGTGACAGAAAGAGGGAAAGAAAGGAAGATGACAACAAAAGCAGCAGACTGGGGGCCATTTTAATACATTAGTACTCCATTAGCTAATGAAGAATTTTGGAAATTGGCAGCCATCCTGTGAGAGCAGATGTTGTTTACATCACAGGACACAACTTTTGCCATGTTCTGCTCAGGAAACAGTAGAGCTGTTAATGTTTTTTAGCCTGTCATATTCAGTCTTTGGTATACTTTGATTCTTAATGTTAAAGCCCAAAAGTCACCATATTAGCCTCATAAAAACACATGAATGCCACATCAGCCAATAAGAACTGAATTCCTCATCCTCAAATTGCAATTTTATTGGAAACCTTTTTTATAACACCAGGAAGGTCACATTTGCCTATTAGTTGGTAACAGTTCTCTAGACATGTAATTCTGACATTTTGATATCTCCATAGTTACACAAGAACTTTCCAATATAAATTTGTGTATAAAAGCTGCAGAAAGTTTATCCACGAAAAATGTGAAATACACGTGAAGTTCAGGTCATCAAAGGTACTAGGCAGCACAGCTGGGAAAGGCAAGCAGCTACCCTTTATTGTCAAGTGTGCGTGAACTCACTTTGGCTACATCAGTACAGGTAGTACTCACATATGCAAAAATCAAGTTATGTAATGGGTTGCAGAACACATTAGTATATCAGAAACCATCTGTAATGGACTGCGGATTGTATTTGAAATCCCTTTTTTCCGCTTGAATTTCTTTAGATATTTTGTCAGTCTTAGTGTTTCCCATTGCGCCTGTATTGGTTTCTGAACTTCCCGTAGAATGAGATCAGCATTGCTTCACTTTGAGGCCCTTCTCTGGTGGTTGTAGCCAGTCAGTGAAGTTTATCAGAGGCTCTTGCCTATCTACAGTCCTCCTAGGAGCAAGAAGGCAGTTACTAGACACATCAAACACCCCTGTGATCCTCTCCTGACACGCTGCAGGGAGAGCTGCAGGGAGAGGGCTGCATGCATGTTTTTCTGATGGCAACACTGCATAGTGCCATGATCATTTTTAGTGCATCGGGGATTCCCTTAGTTCTGTAAGATTGGCAGTTCTATAAGTCATATATGATTTTTTGGCCTTTCTGTTGTACCAGTTTCAGTGGTAGGTCATAACTCCAGACTTTAACACACTTTTCCTAAGGCTAGAAGTGATGCTTCATTTCACTGACTGCCCTATGTCTGTGATGCCCCCATGTTTGTCCATGTTGTTCAGTGTGTTGGCACCATGCGCCCTGCTCCTCATGGAGCCCCCTCCCTCCTGACCATGGTCTCTCCGTGTGTTGCAGTACATGACCACTGCGGCCGCAGCTGCACCTATGCAAGGGACGTACATTCCCCAATACACTCCTGTGCCTCCCTCCGCCGTCCCTGTCGAAGTAAGTACCCTTGAGCTTTGAACAATGGACCCAAACACATCAGCAGCATTAGCCACAGTTCCAATTTCCCACAGTTTTCATAGAGCAACAGTATAACAAAGCCTTGATGGTTAGCTTCAGTTTCAGAGTGTTCATATTGTAGATGCCATTCAGGGTTGAAGTGACTGTTAGACTTTGTCTTTTAAATGACTGTGCTAGACTACTGGCAGTTACAAAGACTCATAACACTAAGCAGTCAAGTATTTTATAAAATTTACTGCTTTTCCTTGTCTTCCTGGAGCGGATGGAGTACATGTGCTTAATTATTCTGCATCTGACTATTTAGAAACAGCAGGGCTGTAACTGTGAGGAAGTCCAGGCTGCTTCCAGTTTGAGAAAATGGAAAAGTGCCGGAGCTTTCGCATCTCTGCAGGAATGCGTCAATGTTTCTCCGTCTCCATGGGAATGCTTCAGTGCTTTTCCATTACATCTGTGCCATGCAGACTCGGAACACAATCAGGGCTCCGCGTGGGCCTTACGAGAAGATTTACACAAACTGCCATATCTGCAGTTTCTCAGAGCTGAAGTGAGCCTTATTGATGGTATTGACATTACCACTGTTCATTTCAGGCGTTACCTGTCTTGAATGTCCCAATTTGGGATTACCTGCAATAATAGGCTTGCATCTTAATAAAACCATTAGGTTGCAATATTGCAAATTAGTCTGTCTTCAGAGACAGAACCTGGTAAAGAGTATTTAAATGTTCAATCCTCCACCTACACCTTCCCTCAGCTCTGTGGACACAAGATTTACTCATCTTGTATATGATTAATCTGTTATTGATGGGAGTTACCATGGTATTGTACAGTATGTTATCTCAGCACAGAATTACACGCATGCCTATTGATAGGACGATATGTTTTCATTTCACTGTACAACCTTTTTGTTCAAAATCAAGCTGAAACTGAGGCCCAGATCGACATGTAGGGCGGTGTTATCTGCAGTGGGTCAGAAAAATGCATGGAAAATAGCCACAGTTAAACCCTAGGAAGTGAAATGAGGCCCTACAAACTGAATGAAGGTTCATGAGTAGACTACTCCTCTCTAGTTTATGAAAATAAACTTCAGTTAGTTATAGTCACCCCTGTATCATTTACATTCTTTGACCTTTAACCCTTGTCATCGTAATGCAATGCATAGTGTTTGAGTAGTACGTCTTCTTTGATTGACAGAATGGATTCAGAATGGTAACACACCTGCCACCATGATTTTAGTGTTGTAGCATTACCTACAGGGCCATGCTGGAAAATTACCGTAGTTTGGCTATTTCTCCCAGACTGCAAAGGTAGAAATAGCATGTTTTCTATGTTTGGGAACAAAGTGACCCACAAATAGCCGTTCCCTCGTCCCTGTCCAGGGAGTGGTGGCGGACACTTCACCCCAGACAGTGGCCTCCTCGTCGCAGGATGCCAGCGGTACACAGCCCCCCCTGCAGGTGGAGAACACCGCTGAGCACACGCCCGTCTACTCCTACCAACAGTCCAAGTGAGCACATGCACTTGCATGCACTCACATCTGCGCGCGTACACACACACACACACACACACACACACACATACAGACATGCACACAAGCACATGTGCCCACATGTTGCGCACACAGAACAAACACACATACACAAACGTGTTTCCATTTCTGCCTTCTATTCGCTCTAATTTTAATGCGAGCCAAAAAAAAAAAAAAAAAAAAAACTGAAGACGCATCTGACCTTAATTTTGGGCCTGTAACCGAAAAGGCACCTTCTGTTTTATAAACATGCCTATATTTGTTCCTACAAACACAGAGCCGGTCATATACATACATTTGGATCTATGTAGCATCTAAATAATTACACATTTTCAAACTGCACACAGACAGTGATGCAAACTGAGGCCTGCAGGCTTTACACCAGAGCAGTGGACTAAACCATTGTCTACAAGCCTTTATGACAGTCACAGAGAAAGGTATTTTAAGACCTAGAAAAGCCTTGTTTTTCCATTTTTACATTGCCAACAAACAGAGCTGGTCCTGACACCTCTGACATGGTATCCAAACTCTGCTGCCCACTGTCCATCAGACTGATTTATTGGCTGACTGAGCCATTCCTTTTCCAAACCGAAACATGTGTGGAGTAGTGGGTTGCCAGAACTGTGTACTGAATCAGATCCATGTCATACAGACAACTGATGCTATTGTGACATCACATGGCAACCAATACAATTTTGCTTTTCCCGGTTGTGGTCGCTTGTTTATTTCCCACCACATCCATGACTCTGCTTGGCATTGATATGGATTAGAATTGACAGTTTTCGTAATTAGCGCTGACAGGCTTACTCACTGCCCATTGATCTAGGCCCCAGTCTCACTAACAAGACCTGATGTTCAGGCAATGGGGTGACCTTCCTCTCCCTGTTTTATTGCATTTCCAAAGCGGTTTACACTGCAATCTATTAAATAGCAGCCAAGGTCACTTTCCTAAAATCAATGAATACTTTTTATATCAATATGGTGATTTCACAAGGTATCGAATTGAGGGAGGCTTAAGATTTAAGCAGCTAGCTATATTATTAAGCACATCTGTTGGCTTATAATTCATTCAAAGCATGTTTTCATCTTGGACCAGTAACCCAAGATTTTTAGGGTGTAGCAAAATGTTTTTACCATAAACCTTCTGACCGATTGCTCAGCCAAGTGGCAGTCAGAAACTATGAAATTTCAGTCTGATTGCTCTTGTTTGGCTTACCATCCAGTCAAATGGCACAAACCAGAAAGTCCACCAATCACCATCCATTCAATTCAAGACACTTAAACCAGACTGATGCTAAGATACATAAATATAAAACTTGATTACTTTTAGTCCAGGATTTAATGGGGATAGCCAAAACTAGCACTGCCATCACATGGCATTCTGTATTTCCTGAGAACCCCTTCTGAGATGCCCCTCCCTCTTCATCCTTTTCCCCCAGATAACACAGGACAAGGAGGACATTACCTGGGACTGCATTGCCTTGAGATGCAGGAGGATTTTGAGGGGCTCCAATGAGTCTGAGACTGCAGTGCCCCTGAAACGACATTTCTTCATTTCCCACAGGGCTTGTCGGGGGGGCTGCATCGAGCAACAGCCGTGAGCTGCAGTCTAGTAGCCTGACAGCCTGCAAGAGGCTGGGATTTTTCTTCACAAAATTTCCTGAATTAAAAAAAATAATAATAATAATTAAAAAAAAAAAACAAAATAAAAAAAATAATAATTTGAATGTGCTGGTAGGTTTCAGCAGTGGTGAGGTTTTTTAAATTAGGAGAGGAAGCCAGTTTAACAAAAGTTGTCTTCCTCAGATATTAAGCTAATTTCCTTTTCATTCTTTTTATTACTTGTGTTAAACTTTAGTTTTCTAGAGAACTTTAGCAAAATTTTTTTCTTGAATCTTTATTGCCTTAATTTCAAGGACGTCACAGACTTTTCCAGAAGGGATCAGTCAAGCGTCTTGTTTTAAAAAAAAAAAAAAAAAAAAAAGTAATGAATGAAACAGTCACTTGGACCAATTGAATGGTACCAGATACTACACAGAAATGAACTAGGGAGAGGAAGAATACTATGGAATAAGCTGTACAGATTTAATAGAAAAGCTGTTTGTTAGAAGTAAACTTTATCAGTGGCAAGTAAGACGCTTATGGGAAACAGGAGACAAGACGGCCATCTTGAAAAGCTGGGAACATGGTGAAATTTTCAGAACAAGAAAAAAATTTAAAGAACACAGCTTGTTGAAAAATACTGAACGTTTGTTTATTTTTGTTTTACATGGAAAAATTGCTATTGATGGCATTAGTGCTTTTTATCTGCTACCTTTTTTTAAGAGCTTTAAGATGTTTTTAGCCTGTGTTGCTTGTCACATTGCAAAAAAAGCTAAAGGAATTTAAAAAAACACTAAAAATAGCAGTGCAAAACCACATAGATAGAAGCTTATGGTTAAAACCAGTTAGTGCAAAAGCAATAGTTAGAAGAAATTGTTGACAATTTCTGTAGTTTTTCTTAGTTGTGAATCTAATGCAGGCTATGGATGGCCTATTTTATACCAAAGATGAAGAAACCCCCAGACACAGAGGAACGGAATGAGATTTTTTTCTTTGTTGTTTTTTTTTATTGTCATTGTCCTTGTTGTTGTTGTTGTTTTTTTAATCTTGACCTAGATGGCCGGACCAGAGACTCCTTTAGTTTGTAGGTTTAAACTACCTTCCACTGGGGCTATGTGTGAGTCTCCACACCAGTCCTTGATTCTGATACAGCCTCGAGTCGCAATGTTGTAGCCGGCATGGGGAGGGGGGATAGGAGGGCATAGGTTTAACACATGAAGGGACAATCAAAAGTCAGATGTTACTGAGAGGCAGACTTCGGTTTGGTCTCTCTGGAGGACAGGGCCCCCAGGCAGCTTGTCAGGTTGCGGTAGTGATGTTATATGGGCTAAGGCTGTGTAAGGAGTCCTCTTCATTTTCTTGCATTCACCAGAGAAAGAAAACTTGCTTGTTCTGTCTGCAATTTAAAAAAAGAAAAAAGTATCCATCACACACCTCAGTGTATTTAAATTGCATGTCAGCTACCTCATTTCTTGCCATTGTTTATTTTTTGAGAATATACTCCAAGACATTATTTAAAATGGGGATGGTGTGTTCCACTTTACAATATGTTGATGCTTGCGCCACGGCCAGCTTTGGGACAGTGTGGTTTTGGGATTGTCTGGGATGGGATTGGCTGAAATTGGCTGGGATTAAGTGAGATTGATAGGTGCTGGTTCTACTTTGACAGGAGTACCTCAAGATCAGTTGAGAATTGGCTGCTTATTAGGCTCTGCTTTCTGTTTCTGAAATGTTTCATTTTATCCCAGTGCTGACAATCCACTCTGGCCCCCTCTCCCTCTGGTCGTCCCCATGGATTCACTGGAATGTAAGGTGGCTTGATATGATGTTGTGGATGCAGACCTAGATGTGAACTTCTCCTAGCAGTCTGTGACCTGGAGCATCCTCTCCAGTTTTCCTGTACTCTTCTCTAAGAAGAATACGTGTCTTCTTCCCCGACGTTGACTGAGTTTGAACAATTGGGAGGTCTTCCTGCAGCTGGGGCGGGCCGTTAAAGTTGCACGATGGACAATTTCCCCTTTTGCAAGGCAACGGGGGAAGGGAAACCAATCATGATATACATGTTCTCTTACAATCAGACTGTTTCTTGAGTGCCTTTTTAAAAATTTTTGACAGATTGGTTTTTGCGTGTTTTAAAATGTAGAAAGCACATGTATGTGTATTGTGTGTATTGTATCTGCACCAGGTTCAGAGGAACCTCCCTACTCCAGCTTAGCTGTGCTCCTGGGAACAAAACTCTCGTGTTCTCAACATACAACCTCTTTTACAAAAGGTGCTATGAGTGCTGCTCCACATCTAGTAGAAATAATTTTAAAAATTAGAAAAATTTCAGAGGCTATATTTGAAAATTTGTTTACACTATGTACAACTCAAATTTTGCGACATTACAAGAAAGTGATCATTAGAAAATAGAACAAATAATTTTTTTTAATTATGATGAAAGCACAGTTAACGCTGTGACTTTTAATATAGCAACATTAGCTGACGCCAGCATCATGTGCTGATTTGTGTCAGTGACAAAAATGCTGCCATGATTGTTCAAACTCCTGCGATGTTGATGGAGAACATGGAGAGGATGGTTATCTGTTTCCATGAATATTGATTCCATCCTTACAGCAGAATTTCTTTTATCTGACTTCATACACAAGTCTTTGATTCTGAAAGATTTCCACTAAACGTCCATACAAGAATCGTTTAAAGGAGACTATCTACTGGCATAAGGGTCCATGAGATCAAAGAGTTTGAAATATCATTTAAAGTTCAGTCATTGGCAATTTAAATACATGAGGTGTGCTTTGTGTTTGTGGCTGCTGTTGTTTTATTTTCTTATTGGGTTTTTTTTTATTGTGTGTTTTAATCTTTTCTGTCAGTTCATAAAATAGTGTTCTGTCACTGCTGGGCAAGGTTAGGATTTATAGTCATATCCTGAAGAGAGAGTCCTGCTATGGGACCTTTTCATGAGTATCGCAAAAATAAGAGTTTGGTCATAACTGTTTTGTGGAACAAAAGGGGAGAGATGTGTAATTGGGCTGGCTGTGGCCAGTACAGCTGCACTGCATTTTTCCCATTTAAGTAAAAACAGCTCTTTCAAAACAATATGAGTGTTCACCTCCATGAAAAACACATTCCTGGCATGAAGAGACCCTTGTTTGCTCCCTAATGAAAGCTGTGTCCTACGGTGTGTGTATGGGGGCTGATGAGACAATACTCAGCTGAAATATCTTAGTCATTCCACAGTGCAGAAGAGGACCATGGCCAGATCACTAGGTTCTTCCATTGACCAGATCTATTCTGAGAGGCAGGACAGGGTGGCTGAACCTAAAACAAATCTTCTGGCATCATTAGGGCAGACTGTTAGATAAGCACTATTCAGTTCACGATACAGTAACAACATAGTGATGCATTACCCAGTAAGGTATTGCATGTAAAATAATATTTAAAAGGCAACTTTGTAATTTAAAATTGTACCAGTCCTTATAAAAAAATGAAATCCTTCAAATTTGAATCTGTCAGCATCTCTCTGGAACAGAAATTCCTGTCTAAACGATTTTGTTCCACCAGTTGTGGCCACAATCAAGTTGAAGTGAACCAGAAAGTTGACAGAACCCCAAAGGCTAGGATGCAAAGATTGGGTCAGTACCTTTTTTTTTGGCCTGTGTTAGCCCTTAGATTGTTCAGTATGAGTACACAAGAAGAGCCATTTCGACTGCTAATTTTCCATCTATTACCTAATCAATTATCAGTGGGAGTGGCTGTTCTGAGAAATGTTCAGATATGGTTATTCAGTTGTAAGTAAGAGGAGCTATACTGAAAAAGAATTTACCTTTAGAAACAGTACTAATTATAGGGGGTCATTAAGTTGGCTGGTGTAAGACTTTCCATTTTGACCATAGGAAGTAAGGTTTGTTTCATCTTACAAATCCTCCATACCCTAACTGGTATGAGCTGCTTCTGTGAAAAGAGGCCCTTGTAGTAAGGGCATGGGGGATTTTAGGCCACCAGCTGGTATCTCCACTGTCGTGTTTGGCAGTGCAAGAGATGTGTTCGTAGTCTCCTGGACCGTGACAGGTAATTGATGTTCTCAGACGGTAGAGCACAGTTTGGTTCAACACAGGCAAAGAGGCAAAGAGCTAGCTTCTTGCTCTTTTTTGTGAGAAAAATATATTAAATAAATAAAAAATGTTATTTTGTTTGGTAACATGCATTTATTTTACAATTTTACAACTCTAGATGTGTTAGCTGCTACAGAGTTCAGTATTTGTGAGCCAGAGGTACAAAGAGAGAGGCAGAATTTGCTGAACACTACTTGGCACAAAATGGCCACCCCGATCCATGCCTGCAATCTCAGTTTCCTCACTGCTAAACAGGTGACATGGGAGTGCTCTCTGCTTGGTGCTGCTGTTTGTGAAACTAAGTCTCAAAAGCACACTCCTTGTGTCGCTTCTTACATGGGACCTCACAGAAATTATATGTGCCCTTAAACTCTAGACTAGAAGCTGGAGACAACATGCATAAAACTTGAGAATTTCAGTAAAGATCATTTTGAAAAAGCTGGAGCTCTATCTGTCTGTCTCGAAAGCCCTCCAGCATTCATGCAGATGTGCCGCATGTCCAGCTGCAATATGTATCATGTTCCTTTGGAAAAATGAGGGCGAAGGGTTTTAGCCGCTCAGCAGCAGAGTGGCTTTGCTGAAATGAGGGTTAGTCCAGTTCCAAAGAAAGACACTGGTAAGGTCACACAGTTGGTTCATAACAAGCACAAAAACATCCTGTCCGTGGCGTGCCACGGCTCATATTTTGGCAAGGCAAATACATTAACACTCTCGTTCTTTAAAACCATATTAAGTGTCTCAAATGGTGTTTTTGCTGTTTGGAAATACATGAAGGAAATTGCACATCCTATTCATTTTCTGCCTGTCTACTGCTGTGACACTCCCAAATTAAACAAAAAAATGCCACATGTAATTTTTACTTGTCAGGCTCCAAGTGGAAGAAGATTTAAAGCCCTTCATTCAAAGGATAAAATGATTGGTTAACTTTTACTGTTAGAGTGTGAGCCCCTGTAATGATTGGTTAATAGTTTATTTTCACTATAAGATCACCAATTAATAGGCTGTATGTTGCTGTTTTGGGAGGTGTTAGTGGTGAACCAACGCTAGTTTTTATATGCTGAAGGTGAGTTAAATGCTTTGTCAAAATGTTATTTTTGCCATCTGTGTGCATTTTGTAGAGTACAGATGAAATGAGCAGTGTTCCTAAATGTTCACTGTTCCTTTCATAACTTCCTCCCCTCACTTTAGATGTAGGTGTTACTACAGTTTTTCTCAATGGCTTTGTCAGCCATTGTGACTACACAAACACAGAATGCAACCAGCTGTGACCTGCTGCATGGATGTTCTGGAATCCACAGTTCATCTCATTTTGATTTCAATCTGGATGAAAACAAGTTGACTAGAACAGGCCAGCAGATGCTGCTTTGAAACATTTTCAGGGATCGTTTTTCCTGCCACCAACATTTGATTTTTAAACCTCCCTGAAAGACAGGTAAAATCAATCCTCACTTTAACATTCATCCTTACTTCACCTGTGCCCGGAGCCAAAGTTAAGTCAATTTGCATATTCCACAGTTGCAGTAATGTGATTGGTGGTTGAAAGTTAGGACTACAACATGCTACCGAGGCTTTGTGCTCAGCAAGTTTGTGCCTTTCTCTGCAAGCTTCTGGCTCTAGGACAAAAGATAATCGTATTGGAGTAATGTAAAGGAAACATCCAAACTATGTTTTACCAAATTAATTGAAAACAACAAAACCTCTATTAGAAATTAAATTATTAAAGAGAGCAAAAGAAGAATATTTATGAAATCCTTTTTGTACAGGTGTTTAAAAGAAGATGCAACAGAACGGTTCTTCTATGCTATTTTTTTATTTGCAGTGCTGTCATTCCTTCCATGTCTCTAAATTGTGATCCTGAGAATTTCTGTAGATCAGTGGATGTTAGATTTAAACTTCTGTTTTATTATGTTTTTCTTTGAAGAAGCTTTCAATAAAAAAAGTTGAAAAACATTTTGTGTCCTGTTCAACTACAGGCCTTGTACCTGGTCTGCACACACTCGTGCACAAACACCCTTGCAAGAACACGTACACAAATAGCTCTAAAAAATTTTAAATGCACAGATTTTATTTATTCTGCAATTAAAATGCAACAATAGGTAAAATACATACATAATTTATAAAAGACACATAATTCAGTACAATACAAGGGTTGGTCAGTACCCACAGATCATATAATATAGTAAATGGATTTTTGCAATTTTTGCTGTCTTCCTGTAGACCCACCACCTGCAGGAAGGAGCATAAGGGGTCGTGGATTGGGTAGCATTGTGGATTGGGTAGCAGCCCTGGGTGGAGGCCTTGGCGACCCAATCCCTGGATAATGAATCTGGCTATCGGGACATGGAATGTTACCTCGCTGGGGGGGAAGGAGCCAGAGCTTGTGCGGGAGGTTGAGC
>JABJVR010000106.1:11382501-11403188 GCA_025773905.1 Chitala chitala | reverse complement strand
GTGTGTGTGTGTGTGTGTGTGAGTGAGAGAGAGAGAGAGAGAGAGAGAGAGAGAGAGAGAGAGAGAGAGAGAGAGAGCGAGGGGGGCGAAAAGGAAAGGAAGTGAGTACACTCTCTGACTCATAACATGACGTTTAGATCAGTCAAGTATTTACTTCGCTGACCCAGCAGCTAGTTTAAGGCACATTGAAGTTTCTTTCTTGCAGTACAACATCATAAGTCTGGAAGTTTATACCCTTTACAACGCGTGTTTTTATACAACCGTCAGTAAGTTGTCAAGTTCTTCATGAAAACCCGGAGTCTGAATACCCGTCTTTGAAATGGATTTCTGCAGACTTAGGATATCCGTTTTCTTGTGGGGCTTGATATATTTCGCCAGTTCCAGTGAGTCGATTTTTGCATTTCTCTTCGGTTTCGGCGTGTGCTGCTGTACTGTGTACTCTGTTCGACACCTGGGTTCTGACCGAACACAGACGTACGTTATCTGAAGCTAACTGGACGAATTAACGCATTTCACGAAGTGTGCCTTACTTTAAGCCCAGGCGGTAATATGCGCAGCAGGTGGTTTAGATTCGTAAACTATAGTGCGATGAAAATATTAAAGTAAGAATATTACAGTGTTATCCTTCGATTATAAGACTATTGTAAGTTTAAAACTTAAAATCAAAGAACACATTCATTTTTCACCAGCCAGCACTGACTAGTTGTCCTCGCAAAGACATTACTGAACATGAAGAATTTTATGAAAGATTGTAAGACCTGACAAAATGTAATTGACCTTATAATATGAAGCCATAATAAACAGAATTCCCCAATTTTAGTATTGCACTCCTTTTTATTGCTTAGTATTGTTTATTGAAGAAGTTAAAGTACAAAAACGATAAGTATATCTTTGCTTTCGATTGCTTCTTCTTTGCACATGTGTTCGGTTTTACTCCCTTAGGTGCTGGACTGAACATCTAATTTCTTAACAAAGCTGCATGGAAGGCTTTCATTATAACTGATTGTGTAATTTCGAACTACCATTAGAAGTCCCCAAGTAAACCACGGGCAACGCAGCTTACATATACATATTTGCATATTTTGAAAACCAAGGTAACTTTTGTTGTAATCTTAAAAAAATAAAATAAAATAAATAATAATTAAAAAAAAGTTGATCTGTCGAAACTTGTTACGGTGCTTTAGTATTCTGAACTACTTTTAACAAAATCTAAAAACAGCCAAAAGTGGAACACTTTTAAAAGCAGTTCAGTGGGTAGCAGTAAATACGTAATATGTACCGTGTGGTTTTATGCAGTTTGCGTGCAGCGCAGACTGCAGTGCTGATTACATGCGCGTGATGCCACGTGAGGTGTGCAGGTTTGTTTTTGAAGGCATGTGTCCATGAGCAAAAGCAGCCCTTCTTTCCGTTTTGATATCTGTGTTATTAAAATCTAAAAACTGTTATTTTGTGTATTTGATATCTATCTAATTAAACAGTGCTTAATTTTTCCAGCTGTTTGTATGTTACAAATGCTGGGCTATATTTTAGCCTGCTACAGCCCTTTTTTGAGAGAGAACGTGTGCAAGCATTTAGTTTACTGACAGTGATTAATTAAATTAATTGAAAGAAAGTAAGAAAATCACCCAATAGAGGCCCCAAGGAACGGAGCTCAGTGGGGCTGGTGTACATATAACAGTGGTTTGTAAAGTACAGATGTTCGTGTGCAACGTTTTAGTCAAGCAGAGGGTTTACACACTTGAAAAAACAAATTGTTCTTCTAATTAAAGTAACAGTTACACTGCAGAAGTAATTGGTAGTTTGTAATCAGCTTGACAGCATTTTAAAGAGTTGTGAGAAGCCTCCTCACTAGTGATATATGAGCTGCAGCTTTGACAGCAGTGGAGAGCGGGATTACCATAGGCATCAGTTTCTGCTAGCAGGCCCTTTCACCAAATGGGATAACAAGTAATTAATGAACAGCATGGGCTCCACACTGTGTGCCAGTTAAAAACTAAACCTGTTGGTCAACAGCAAATTTTATGTCATGCAGGTGCTGCACGTCCTGGTTCGAGCCGTCAATAGAGAGGAGAGACACTAGAAGTGTATTGGTGGCTTTGTGAGACATTGTTCTTCCTATGTGAATGAAGTTTGGATGGTCCTAAGATTTTTATAGTTCCCTGCAAGTGCTTGTACAACTGCTCATGGGTCCTAGAAACTTCTGGAGATGCTCACTAGAGAGGACCCTGAATTATGGAGACAATACAGTTTTCCTACAATTTCTTCTTCTAAGATCTTGATTCAGTTATTTTGATTTCTCTGTTGTCTTAACCTTAAGAAGGCAGTGGCTCTACAGGTAGGCAATTAAATACAGTCACAGATGTCCCAATTACCCCATTATTTTAACAGGTAGATAGTCATGTAAGGAATTTCCATCAATTTTTGGAGTCATCCGTACTGTTTAAAGAAACTTTTGACCCAATGAAAATCTTACATAGGTTTATTTAAGCTTTTATTCACTGTCTGTTAACTATCATTTTAAAATAACCTTACATGGAAATGAAATAGATACCTTAACACATGGATTGTTTAGTAACTTGAAATATTTAGAGTTTAAATATTGGGTTTGAATATTTTTAGCCAAGGTGTATGCCAGAGTTAAGGAATCACGGTCCTGGAGGGCTGCAGTGGGTGGAGGTTTTTGTTTCAGACATTATCTGGTTTTAATTGAATCTTAATCACAATTAAACATTATTGACTTTTTTGTATAATTACCATGTCAATCTAGAAATTTTCAACAAGATGTATCCATTTTTAATAGGAATTTAAAAAACACAACCATTGCAGATGTTGCTTCAATTTTTAACACATGGTATATTTTTAATCTTTCAATCCATTTCTTGTTAATAATCACTTAAGTTACCATCTGATTAAGCATTTTTTAAACTTGATACCAGTATTAGTTCATTAATTATTATAATTTGAATACAATTAATGATTACTGGTCTGATTTAAACACGATGCAAAATTATCCAGACATTTTCTGCTCTGATTCTGCAGTTAGACCAACATTTTAATGTGCGATTTATATTTTTGTTAGAAGTCTTAAAGCACAGGAGTCTCACTTTTAACTTTCTTCTTTGTAACTCTTATTTCATCTCAGTAAATGAAGAGAACTAAGCATATACAGATGTAAATGATCAGGAATAATGTGAAGCATTGATGCAATTAATATTTCATTAAGACTGTGCTCAGATGAAATTGAATGAATTGGCTGAAACAAAAACCTGCACCCACTGCGGCCCTCCAGAACTGTGTTTTCCCACCTCTGGTGTATAAAATCCCATGGCCTCAACTTTATATGTATCACAGTCAGTACAGTTATGTAAACCTTGTTAGTGCATTTAGTTATTGCTTTTTCAAGTGGCTCTGTGGTGTAAGGTTTGGTGAGCTATTGGGGCTGAAGTAGTTGATTTCTCTTGGCAACATGGAGATAAGAGAAATAGAAATGATGATGATGATGATGATGATGATGGTGGAGCAGGCATATGTTCAACAGCTGCTCTTGTCTCACGGAACTCCTCGTATTCAGAACCTGGCCAGGTTTATCTTACTCTTACTATCAGCCACAATTGTAAGGAATTTAGTTTTGGATTCTGCATCAAAGTTTGCATGTCGCCATGGATACCTCCTGCAGCACGGGATGGGGACGCCTTGTATAATATGCACCATTTACTGAAGTCATCTAGTTTAGTTAAAGTACCTTTATCAATCAGTATAAATGGGGTAAGGGGGACACTTGTGCTGTTGACGTTGGAAATAAGGGTTTCCCAGCATCCTGTGGCATAGCTTTTATGGCTCATGGGCATTCATGCACAGGCGGCCAAAATTTTTATTGAAAGTATTTTTGTGTTAAAATTACCAGCTGAAATTACAGAACACTGTCTGTGTGTAAGGTTCTGTTTACGTAGGGTTGTATCATTTAAGCTTCAAAGAAGGTCAAACCACACCAATATCATTAAATATTTTAAATGTGGTCAGTTAGATCAAGCTTGTTGCCAAGCAAATTAGAGTTTTTACTTGCCCTCAGTGCAAGTGGAAAAAAGTGTAAAAGTTCATTTTGAGTACTGTATTGTTTTTTTGTGTTTTGCAATTATACAGAACCCGATGCAAACACAGATGTAAACAGAGTTGTTTAAGGGCACTGGTTCTGTGTTTTGTCAGCCTTCCCACAATGCCTTGCACACAGCATGCGCAATGCTACCTGCTGCAGTAGGTGAAAGCCACTGTAGGATTCTCTGCATGTGGACTTTTCTCTGGTTTCCTGCACTGCAACAAAACACTCCTCTTCACATTTTTTCTACATGCTGATTTTTTTATTTTTTTTTTTTTCTCAGAAATGTGCAAGTTTTGTTTTTCGCATTTGTGTGTTGGCAATTCTAAGTACAAATTATTTTCAAAAATAACTGAAGTTATTTTAAAGACCGCATTTTTTTTTGTACTTGTAAAAGTTTTTTTTTTTTTTTTTTTCCCTTTTCACTTGTTTTTGTACTTTCAAGTGTAGGCCCATTTGTTCTAGCAGGATACGCCTTACTGTTTGCTTTTACATCCCAAAATACTCTTTTTCTGTAGTTATTTGCACAGTCCAACATACAACAGTTTCTTTTCTCTCTTGAACAGAGAGGTAAAACTAAGAACAATGCGTCAGCAATCTGACATTTGGTTAAATCAGGTGTAGTTGCTCTTCACATGAAAGCCTATTGATAACAGTTTACAGTATAAAGTGCTCACCAGCTTTAAAATTTCCCCCATTCTAATGTGACCTTTTGCCTTTTAACACCAGGCTGATATGGTCTACTCCTACCGGTCTTATCTGACCACACACTGCCTTCCAACGTGCCTAGTGCCAGCAGTTACAATTGCTTCTGCTGCATCACGATCTAGGTTATGAAAGGTTACTTCAATATTTTAGCAGCATTGTCAGAATATTACATGATGACTTGGCAGTTAAGAATAGTTGCTTCTTTATACACAATGAGCACCACTGATACTGAAATAGTGACAGTCTGTTAAGTGTCCACATTCCCACAATGAGGGAGATGATAAAAAGAAATTGTGTTTGTAGCACTTATTTAAAAACTATGTGCAAAAATTGCCATTTATGCATATGTTATTATGTGCATGCAATATCTGAACCTCCTTTGATCTGTGATGTTGTAATGACACATTGAGTGTAAATAGGAAAATTTGATTTGATACCCTTCTGAATGGATGCTAGAGACATGCAAAACTGTCAGTGGTGGTCAATTGATAATGACTGCAGAGCAATAGATAAGGCGCGTATTTGCTATTTAAAAACGCCGGATACCCAATTGTTTTCAGATCAAAGCGTACTGATTCGCTGGTTAACAAAAAAAAAAAAAAGAGGATATGCAAATAATTTTAAACTGACGCGTAATTAACTATTCACCATGGTATACGCAAATAAATTGGTTAATATATCCAGTAAAAATTCAATAACTGTCTCGATTACGTCCTATACTAATGCTACCAACAATAACCCCTTTCGTTGGGATTCATTTTGGACTGTATTTATTTTTAAAAAATTATCTGGAGCAATATCCGTAACCCCACAACATATAAGTACGACTGAAAAATGTAAAGAATATATAATTTCTTCAGCTCATATTACATTTTTGGTGTTGCCAATGGTTTTGAGTGTACAGGTAATAATTTCTAAACATAAACGTATTTAATAAACTTGTGTTAGGTTTAAAAAAACTATATAAAAAAGCAAATACTAATTTAGTCATTGTCAGTACCCAAATAAACTTGAAGCCATGGGGTACTGAAAAGATGGATACCTGTTTATTTTGATGAATACCCAATTAGTTGTAAAACAGTCAGGTAATACCCAATTCACACAAAAACCTTATCTATTGCTCTGTGAGTCTGATGCTGTGGTGTACAGCTGTGTGCTGAGCCCCGTGCAGCATGAAATGCGGCCCGTTGATTGCACTGGATGACATGAGTTGCTGCTGCGCTCCTGACAGGGCTCTGGTAGACTGAGTCGCAGTGCCTGTCTTACCTGTATCAGTGGACTCGTGCAGCGGAAGCGATCCCTTCCAGCACGCCTGACTGGACCTGAATGGACCTCCACAGCTTTGTGGAAGAAGCCTTTCCCCAAAGTAAACAAAAGACCAGGCCTGGGCCACAAGTCATGTTGGGCAGTTTCTGATCCTCATCCATCAGTTTCTGTTTTTGTGAAGCTCATACGTGTTTTGAGCGACATTACACAGCACTGTATGCACAGGCTGGCCATTGCTTTAGGCAGATTTTGTTCTTAAAATGCAGGGCCTTTGATGTTTGACGTTGCCTCAACAAACTCTGCAGTTTTGCTTCAGTTTTAGCCAGAATGCTGATCAGAAAGAAACCATGTCTCAAAACAAAAGCCAGTCTTTGTTGTGTGATCTATCTCATGAACTAAATCATATCTATCGCTGAGCATTACTAAAGTGACGGAAGTAAGCTGATTACGCCTCTGACTGGCAATTTTGTTCCCACAGCTCAACCAAACTAAGATACATCTTTGGCTCACAATTTTTTTTTGGTCATTGAAAATAACCAAAAGGTAGGTTGTGCATGTGTGAAGGCCAAAACACTTTCACCTCATTTGCTGGGAGCTTATGTCTCTCTTTTCCACACGTCGGGTCTTTTTCACGCACAAATGGAGCTGTACTTCCTCTCCTCTATGCCTGAGAAATGGTTGTGCAAGTCTGTCACAATCAAGTGGCTTCCCCCCGCCTCGGGTCCTTGTGTTATCCCGCCCGCCTTCCTGACTTCTGCCGGAAGCCATTATATCCACGAGGATCATTCTTCTGTGGCTTCATAAGGACAATAGCAGCATGCAGCGAGGAGATTCTGACAAACATTGCACAATCGCAGAGGAAATGCAGACCCACGCGTAGGCAATTTAGTAATCAAGTAACCTCTAGCTCATGATAGCTCACTTTATCTTAAAACATTTCTAATTAGCAGTCACTTATTTAAAAAGTACAGTTAATAATTAAGGAAGGCATGGTGACTCAACAGGGATCACTGTTGCCTCAAACCTCAAGGGTTGTAGGTTGGATTCTGGTCCCCAAAGCTGTGTGCTTAGCTCCGGAGGGTAAGTGTTTGGGGAAGATGAAGGAATTTTAAAATAAAAAAGATCAAAGTTTAAGGATAAGATTAAAATCTCCTATAGGGCCCCTCTCCTGTCTGCTTAGAGATGCCATATTTTGTCTTGCTGCATTGAACTTAAAGTCAGCTGACAGTAAAGACCGAAGCACAGGCAACCAGAATGTTGAGACAAGGCAAGTCGTTAAGATCCATCAGAATTAGGCAGCGATGAGAAAACCACCAGTTGAAAGAGGATCAACAGTACAGAGTTAGGAAAACCTCAATCTTCCAATAGAAAAAGATCTGAGAAAACAACTGAAGTATTCCGGTTGTCCTTGTATGCCTATGTCATTTTTTCTGAGGAACACTCACTATCTGCACACTTTCTGCAAATAATTGCAGTAAAGCATGTGATGGATATGAGATAAACCCCTCTTTTTTTTTTTTTTGAAAGCCACCCAGCCTCTCCTGTCTCACCCACACAGTTATTGTAGGTAAATATTTAGTCCAGTAACACTTGCTAGTTATTCCCCAAGCCTGTTTTATTTTCACACTGTGTAAGCCTTGGCAGTCACAGGAAGGTGGCGGATGCCAGTAAAGCACTTTGAATGGAATGAAGCTAGATGGATTGAAGCTAAACAAGTGGTGCGGCGATATGACAACCAGAAGCTATTTAATCTGGCAACGGCGTGTAACGGACGGTGTGCGTGTGCGTAGGGCCTGGGGTGCAGTGTCACATGACTGGGAAAACATTCTTTGTCCCTGTGTAACGCCATACCTCTTGTGAGTCACAAGTCTGGGTGTTCATTTGACTGGCTGGACGTGAGTAGGTGCACTTAGCCACACAGAAGCACACGGTCGCCAGGTAACTGTTCACCAGATTTTTTTCCCCCCAGAGTTTTGAATTCAATGTTCTGCCAGGCTGCCAAACAGCAGTGCATGAGGGCAGGACTTATCAGCACAGGCGTGTGTGTGCCACAAGGTCACGACTGATAAGGTCGGTCTCCACAGACACGCACAGACACACCCATACTTTTAGTCTCTTACCCATCAGGGAGATAAATGAAAAAAGTAGACATTTAAACATGCATATAGTAAGTTCGTATAACTCCTGCATATAGTAAGTTCACCACATTTTATTCTCCTGGAAACTTTGTTGAAGTGAAACTCATGGAAATTATGACATGTTAAAGTCAAAGTGATTGCTGTATAAGATGATTTTGAAGGTACTGTAGTATAGATGTAGATCTCTGAAGAGAAACGTTGGGATGGTTTGTCCTTCTTTTTTTTTTTTCTCTACCCTTCTTTTTCTTGCGGTAATATCAGAACAAGTTCACTTAGCCCACAAAGTGTATAGCATAACTGAAGTGAAACCAGAGACTGACCAAAAATGAAATAACAAGTCATCCATTATACTGTCAAACCCATCATCATTTTAACATGTGTAAATGCAGTTCTGCATGTGTTGTAAGCCACTGACAGAAATTGCCTAAAAAGCAGTTTATCTGGGCAGTACTATAATAGCAAGCATTTGTGTGACGTTAAGCTCATTGTTTGGATAACTACGTTTAGACTGGTGTACCTGAGTGCCAACTACATTGTTTTTTGTTTTTAATAAACCCCAGAAGATCTGTTCTGTATCGACTGTCACCGAAATGACGTTAGCAGCTTTAGGTGTCCTGTCTGCTGAGACACCCTGGGAGAGTCTGATGTACAAGCATACCGAACAGATGAGAAGGCCACTACAGACCTTGAACAACCCTTTTATGGTCCAGATGGATACACAAGAGTTTTTTTGTGTCTTCTGACCCTAAAATAACCTCATTTGGTTGATGTGTAGACTGTGGCCCGTTCAGTAAAATGGTACTCCTCCATCCGTGAGGACGTAGTTGGGACGCACTGTTCTGCAAGCCAGAGAACCCCAGACAACACAAAACCCAAACCTCCAATCAATGACAGACATTAGCGTGATGATGATGATGAAGGTGATGTAGTTGTTTAGAAGCATTTAACCCAGATGTAATCAGCTGTAAACAGGACAGGAGTATGACAAATGTTACAGGTGTATCTGCTGGCAGAACCTGCCTTGAGACACCATTACAATGCACCTAATTTAGTGAGTGAGTGGCCTCTCCTGGGAAATGTACAGATGTGCTGAACTAATTGGGTGTCAGAATCCTCCGCGTATCTTCAGTGGTGGGATGGGGGCAGGGGGATCCAAAGGTGTGTGTGTGTGTTTGGCCTCAGCTGCCAGATGGATGCGAGATCTAACACCACGCCACGTCAGCGGCTTTGCTTAAGATGTGTGAAGGTGTAAGGTTTATTTCCCCAGTCTTAGACTTTACCAGGGCAATGTGTGAGAAGGAAGAGAATTTTATCTGTGTACAAAAACAACAATAAGTGGTTAAAAATGTAAATTATTTTAAGTGCAAACTAATTGTCATAAAGCATTTTGTAATGTTTGAGGATTTGTGATTACTCTTAAAGGACACGGGCCTAATTTAATTTATTAAGGCTATACATCCATACCATCAGGCTGTGTTGTAGTTCATAAGAGAAGATGAAACGGAAATGGTTTATATTTTTTGTCAGTTGCGAATACCAGATGGAAGAATATGACCTGATAAATGTGATGTTGTGTAGTTAAAAAAAAAAAACAGTTTATGCTGTGTTTCATATGTTATACAGAGTGCTGTCTAGAAATGAAGTACATACTTACACAATTTCTGATAAAAAAAAATGTAAAATGTGTGAAAAGTGCCTCTGCAATAAAAGGACTTCGAGGCATTTAAGATGATATTTTAGTGTGTAACAAAGTTAGAACTTAGCAAATTTTCTCAGCTTTAGTCCATAACAGGTTGTTTTTGTGGTGTACTATGTTTGTTTTGCATTGGTCATCAATATAATTTAGTTCATGAAGTAGTACCTAATCTTGCCTAATTCTGTGGGATGAAATGGCTTGCTAGTGACACATGTTCAGATTCAGATAGGCGCTGGGCCTTCATTGGTTCAGGTTAACTGTACTACTGTTTGTACACACACACACACACACACACACACCCTCTCATCCTGCATTTCTTCTGTCAAACAGGGTATGTGGGGATACACAGCATGGCGGTCAGCAACTTGTGCAAATTCTGCGACCTGAAGCCCTCCAACTGTAATGGCACTGGAAAATGCGAGTCCAACTGCAGTATCACCTCCATCTGCGAGCACAGGGATGAGGTCTGCGTCAGCATCTGGTGAGTCCCGTTGCTAGTGGCAACCTTCATAGAAGGGTCGGTCCTTCTGCGTGGTTGACCAGGTTATAAGAGCACGAGAGTTGAGCAGTGTAGGCTTTGTACACGGCTAACGCCGCCTCTCGTTGCACATGCTGTTTACGTGCTGTTTGTCATCATGGCTAAAACCAGACTATAAGAATGTGGCTTCTCATAACCTAAAACAAACCCTAGTGCCGCAGCGTGCTTTTCAGCTCTGCTCCAGCTATTTCTATTTGGAGCATGCGTTTCTCACACCCGTGGCCACCATCCAAAACTTTGGAGCTTTTTTTGGATGTTTTCCTTCAGCAGTTAGAAAGTCCTAAATGAAAATGTTCTTCCACTTTCCTGTTAACCAGAATATGCGCGGTGAGGAACAAATAGTGGCTGTTTTTGTCCCACGAGGGTTGTGTGCGCGTCTTTTCTGCGTTTTGATGTTGTTTTTTTGGGACACAGAGGAGGGGCTCTGTTCTGCATCTCGTAGTACCCATGACCCTTGTGATCTCTTTTGAGGTCAAACTTTTGAGCGCTGTCACAGGAATAACGAACAGAAAGCTAGTCAGCTCCATCGGTTCCATACCTACGTAGCGCCACTAATTGTCAGACTGGTGCTGTGTACAGCTGTCTGCCTGGCAGGTGCCACTGCCTCACCATCTGAGCACATTGATCACTGACCCATGTGATCCATTTCCCTGTCCTTCCCAGGAGGCAGAAGGAGGACAACAACACGGTGGAGACGCTTTGCCACAAGCCGTCTTTGCAGCTGTATGGCATTTATCTGGATGACTACAATAACACCGTGTGCAAGATGAAGGACATGACATCGCACGGCCAGAGAATGTTTATCTGCTCCTGCTCCAACGCGGAAGAGTGCAATGACCAGCTCATCTTCCCCTGTGAGTGGATCCCTGAGCGACAGCCATGCCAACGCAGCACATCATATTAGCCAGGGGGAATGATACTCGTTAAGCAGCATTTGCATCAGCAGGAGGCATCAGTGGGCTGTAACATAATAAGAGGCCAGGGTGAGGGTGTAAGTGACGTTACACTAATGATATAGAAGTAGCTGTGCAGGCA
This sequence comes from Chitala chitala, assembly GCA_025773905.1. Taxonomy (NCBI): domain Eukaryota; kingdom Metazoa; phylum Chordata; class Actinopteri; order Osteoglossiformes; family Notopteridae; genus Chitala; species Chitala chitala. Next base: position 11,391,714 of record JABJVR010000106.1, on the reverse strand, counting down.
GATCAGTGAAACACCATAGTCTTTTGGACATGAAAGGTTACTGATGGGAGGCTGTCAAAGTGCTCCATAGCAGCTAACAGGTTGACATGCTAAAATGCTGACATGGTAACGTGCGGACATGCTAACATGCTAATGTGCCTGCCTCTCAGTGTTGTCCACGTACAGGTTTTCCCAATACTGGACCCACTGTATGCATGTCAGTTCCTTCACTGCTGATTCCTTTGTCTTGGCTTTTCTCCAAATCCTTATTTCCATTACATGTTTGCTCAATTACCCATTCAGTGCCTATTTGAATATTTCTCTCTTTTTTCTTTTATATGTTTTTAACTGTACAACTTGGTATCGTTTTTTAAAATAGAAAAATTCTAGAATTCTGTGTCATGTAGATACCTAATTTTGGGAAACAGAATGGTGTGTGTGAGCGTGTATAACAATATGTGTGCACATTTGTGTTTTTGTATCAAATCATACTGTCCACACAAACCAGGTCATGCATTGTCTTCATCCTACCTTTGATGGTAACGTGCATGAATGTCTATGATTCTGACTACCATAAAGACAAGCAGTCACAATTGTGCATTGGTGCAGAAGAGGAAAGACACTTCTGCTTAGCACCTTGTTTGCATTTCTGCAGTTGAGAACTAAGAGCATGTTTTGGGATGGCTAGTCAGCTTTGTCCTCATATAGACAGCATGTCATTCCTATGTGTGTATAGAAAGCTTTAACACAATGTCTGCTGTGTATAGAAAGCCTAAAAAAGTGCTTGTGTATGTAGAACGCCTGAACATAGTGCCAGTCAAGGTGATGGTGGGGCCAGACAGCTTTTAGAGAAGCCACGCTGCTTCTGTGGCCCGGGGAGCAGACGTGTGGTTTCCTGTCTGTGTTGCGGCTGGAAGACTAAGAGGACCCGGCAGAGCTCACAGCCGAGTTTCTCCACTTCCTTTGTATGCATGTGCATACGTGTGTGTGTCCATGTGTGTGTGCATGCATGTGTGTGTTTACCTTATGTCAAACCATTTCGACTTTTTGCTTTGCTTATATTCATGTCTAATCATCTGTAAACACATGGGCCAACTGCATGTCTACTGATAAGCTAAACTTTAACAACAGCAGGTATCTGATCTTGGCCAGGGTGCCTGTTTAGTATTGATGTCTGTTAAACTGTGACTTAGTCAAATATTAATTTAAGCATTCCAGAGAGCAGGTGCTTATTGTCGTACTCAATTGTTCCTCTTGCAACTGGTACTGTGAAAGTGGCAAGTCCAGTGATATATACAGGTGTTAATGTTTTTACACACTGGTGTTTTTCCACTTGTTTCTTCTGCCAGACAGAAATTGTCTGCTGGGCACTGAAAGAAACCCTTATTCCAGGAAGTCCCTGTTTGTTTACAAGAAGCCTGCCAGGGAAACTCAAAAAGCATCTCGTTGCTCAGCCTAAACCCCAAATAACTTCCGGAAGGGGTTTCAGAACTAACTTACAAAAACAGAAAGGTTACATGTTACGGAAGATTCTGGAACGTGTTTGGGTGCACATGGATATGGAGTAGATTTACCTTGGTTTTCCACAGAAGCATTTACATGTCAGTGCTTTACAACTTGATGTAAAAAATGGCAGCTGTCATTTTTGTGGAGAGTGACAGGTGTTTATCAAGGGGGTTGGGGGCGGTCTGTAAAAAATGCGTTCAGCGAAAACAAATTGCTCAGCTCAGTGACTTGTAATGGTGGAGGGGGTGGGGTGGGGCGCTGTGCAAAGTTATCTTTGGATGTGCTCTATGCTCTACGCATACTATCGTGGTTTGGGTTTGATAGCTGTAATGGGGCGTATGATAGGTTAATCCATGGCAAATGATAAGGAATGTTGCAGCTCACTGACTTTAGTACCATTGGACTGGTCACTCTGTGGGGGGGCATTCTCACTCAGTGTGATTTTTCTTATCACGCATGGTGATTGTGATGCACAGAAGCTGAGAAATATCTGCACTTTTACAACATTGCGTTTCTTCTGTCCGTAAATTCAGTTCTTCGTAATTACTGACCTGGATGCTATACTGGTGGATCCAGTAGCGGACAGTGAATCATGGAGTTCATGGTACTGTTCTCATTAATATAGAGGGTCGGAGGAATATGCAGCTGCATTATTGTTCTGATGTAGTATAGTGGGTCTCAGAGTACACAGTACTGTTCTGGTTTAGTACAGTGGGTCTGGGAGTACACATTACTGTTCTGGTTTAGTACAGTGGGTCTGGGAGTACACTTTACTGTTCTGGTTTAGTATAGTGGGTCTGGGAGTACACGGTACTGTTCTGGTTTAGTATAGTGGGTCTGGGAGTACACATTAATGTTCTGGTTTTGTATACTAATTGTTTGTAATCATTGTACTGTTCTGTTTTTAGAGGACGTGGTGCTGTTTTGGTGTTGTACATTGATTAATGTTGTGAATCTCCATGTGAAATGGTATTAATTAAACCATGGTGCCAGACCACATTACATTTCCTTCTACACCATTGTGTTTTGTTAAGTAGTAATGATCCAAAACATTTTGCATTTACTTCCACGTGTGGTATGTACAATTGACAACAAAATGCATAAAAGCAACAAATTTTGTTCAGTGTTTAATTTTTCTAGTGTATTTACATATAAGCGTTAGCTTTATGCCAGTACATCTGCCCTGAAAGCATCTGTGCTTTCTTTATACTCTGCCTTCTCTAATGTAACAGACACTGCCAGTGTGATGGGACAGTAGCAACGTGCTGAACACACGCTTAGCAGTTTTACGCAGTGTTGAGCAGGTGCCTGACCTCAGCTGCTGTGTGTACACATTGGAAGGAGGTAGGGGCTGGATGTCAGGAAATGAACACACCCAGCTCATCTATGTGACACCTCTTCTGACCCCATCCAGGCTGCAGTACTCTGGCCCTTTAGTCCACACCCATGAGTCTCCTGGGAGAGATGTTTATAAACCAGAAAGCCAACTTGGTGCTAACTGTTATCGTCACTATACGAGTTCCAGACAAGCTGTCTTCTGAAAATGACAGCTGGAGGTTTAAGCTAGTGCGCATCACACTAAATGTTTTCAACTGATCAAAAGCAGAATGCCATAAACAGGACTGTAAATCATACCAACACCAGGCTATTTTTGAACCTGAACTACTACTCTGTATTTACTGTAACGTGTTTGACTTAGGTTATTCATAAGAGATTTGCAAGGAAAAAAATACTTAGTGATTTTTAGCCTTGTTCACACCGAGCTTCCAGACAGCGGTCAGACGTTCATTAGTTGGAGAAACTGCCAGTCCATTTCCAGTCAATCCCATATCAACTGCTCCTGTGGACTCCCAGTCAATACTGCTTTATAGCACAGTTGTAAAATTTTATAGGTGGGTGCACATAAAAAAAGAGAGGAAAAAAAGAAACGTAAGGACATGAAAGCAACTGTATTTAGAACAGGAATGTCACCCACCTTCTACTAACACACAGTAGGCACTCCTGTGGAACTTGAGATTGAGCTGGTTTTAAGGCCAGCTATTAATAGAAATGGGAATGTTCCTTTAAAACAATGCTATTTGGGGCACGCGGTAAACAAAAAGTTTCCCACAAATGGCTGCCGGCCTTCTCTCTTCCCTGCTGCTCTGCGGTCTCCTTGCCTTCTTCGTCCTACGGCTGAATGGACGTTGTGCAAAACGGTTGCCAAACAACTCGGCATAAACAGGATGCTCTGACCACTGTGCCAGAGTAAAAGTCTTCACCAGGAGCAAATCTGGACTTTGTGAATGGCAGGGAGGAATAAGGGGAGAGCTTTGACTTAGTAAAACTAGATATTCATTCCTGGAGATGAGGGATGCAAGTAGGTCAGAATAGGAATGGATGAATCAACAGTGGTAGTTGTTGTGTATTTTGTGCTGTTGTCCAAAAGGTCTGGGTCATTTACAAAAATTCCTAAGGGAAGAAGAGCCTGACTGATGGGGTTCTGTGGCTGGTGGGGCTTGGACCACACCTGCTGTGTTTCATCTCAGTTTATCTTTTAATGGGGTTCTGATGTTACATTTCCTGATTTAAGATTCCGGAAGACAGGCAGCGGTGGGGACGGCGTAAGCATGTTTCTTAAACACCTGTTCAGCACTGTTCTGTAATGATATCATGTCTGACGGGGGGATTATTCGGCTTTGATAGGAGTCATCCTTTTTTTACAGATAACTCCGAACACATTGCAGAAAACAGAGCTCATGTTTTCTGACTTGTTGTTGAGTTGTGGACGCTAAGGAAATGCAGATGTCTTAACCTCCGTTATACATAATGCACCATCGTGTGGCGTAAAATGTTCGCGGGAAAGGAGACAACTACTAGGACTGTTTTCATTCACATGTGAAAATGATTCAGTAAATTTTCTGTTGGTATACACTTCTTTTGTCTTGTATGTTTATATGTATTCTTTTTCTGGTTGAAAAAAGTGAAAGTGGAAAGGTCTTGAAAAAGTTTTGTATGATTGTTAAATCATACAAATCGAGTGCTTTGGATTTAACATAATTTTACTTATCTGAAAATGTCTCATTTGGAATTCAGGTAGATTTAATCTGCAGCCCTTTTCTGCGCATTTTGCTGTCAGGCCTGTCTGGAGCTGCGTGTACATGCGTGCGTGAGTGCATTTGTGCGTGTGATCGTGTTCAGCACAGTGTTTCATATCGGGTCCACCCATGCTCATTCAATAACTGGACATGCCAAAGAGACCTTCCTCAGTTTCTTCTGATGTTGTCCACTGCATGCAGCTCCCTCTAGAGGCTGGGAGGAGAAACAGACATGCTATGACTAATGGTCAATCCTCAATCGAGCCACAGATGGTCTACCTTCAGCTTGATGTTTGTTCATTAAACACATCCCATGCCTACAGCCAGATAAATTGAAACTTATATAACATGTGAAATAAATTTCTGCGAACAGAGGTTATGTCTGTGTGTGAATTGAAAGCCCCAGCTTAGATTCATCAGTATGTCAGTCTGTCAGTATGTAAGTACACCTTTTCAACCTGCAGTTGCCTAAATATCCTGCTCTGATATTTAATGATATTTAAGTCACAACTGAAACCATGTGTGAGGTTCCATTGTAAGAATGACAAGAAATCAACAACTAAATAAACAGTTTGTGGCACTTTTAGGTGGTTGGGTTTTTCATGTTTGTTAGTTTTTTTTTTTTTTTTTTTTTTTCCCCCCTCTCTCGTTCTTTGTCCTGACACTGCTAGTCTGAGCTTGTTCGGCAATATTCTCTTCCTAGTTCTGACGAAGCTCTCTATAACACAGAAGTAGATGTATATCAGTGGATATACAGACAGATATACAGCTCAAATAGAACTGGCTGAAGGAAGCTTTTTTCCCAAGATGGTCACAGATTCATGTAGACAGAAGTTATCCTGAATGATGCTGTAGAGATTAAAGAGTTTTTTCCCTGACTTGTAATCACTTATTCTTTCACTTGAATTCAAGTGCCACAACAGCAGCTGTGAGATTTTAACATGTATACATTCAACATTTTAAGAGAACCAAGTTGGACTTTGGCTGTTTTTTTATGATTAAGTCTTGGTTTAACGTTGTTCTTTTCTTTGTTGTTAACATACATAGAAACTGTTTAACAGCGATGTGCACTGTTAATAGGTGTCCTGCTTGGTATTTACAGGTAGGGCTGTATATAATGTGTTACATTTGAAAATAAATCTGTGTAATGTAAGGCAAAAACTAAGTAATATTATGGTTGTCTTTGACCCATTTGAGTTGTACACTTAAGCCTCCGGTTTTGATATGGAGTTTTATTTGCTTCGTGAGGATTTTGGGTCATGAACTTGACAGGTTGTGCTGGCGTGTCAATACTGAGTGTAATTTGTTTAGTAAGATTTTGTCCAGAGTCTATCTCACTGACTCCAGATAAAGGACCTGTAGCTATCAGAGAGAATTCTCACAACACTTGAGTGGCCAAGAGAGTTGGTGACAGGTACCTGATAAAATGCATTTTTCCATCCATTCTATTATTTAGGCCTTCAGAATTACTGAATAATCACAAATCCTTGCTATTTCAATAGTCAGTTTGAAAAAAAGGTTCACTCATCAGCAAAGGTGGCAACTATGTTCATTTTCTAAAGCAGGGAAACAGCAAGGCTTGCTCAAGTACTTGTATAAACCAGGTACTATGGTATATGTGCTTGGGTGTATAGTGTGTCAGCTTCCGTGCCTCTCCCGCATTCTTCAAGCTCTGTGTCTCACCAAATGTCACTTGTTAAATCATGTTCTCAGACAGCTGTCCACCATGAGTCCTTACAGCACATCCTCCCCAAGTGTAACTACAGTAGCACTTACTCCACATTAAGGCATCTGAGTTGAACTTTAAGTCTCAGAGTTTTTGAGTTTAGTATGCAAGTCGGTTTACTGTACAGAGTGCTGTTGTTCATTTCCAAACAGGATTGAGATGAAATCCAGTTTTTAAAAGTTCGTCCACAGTTCTGTTATGTTAATTGCAGTTAAATCCACAACTACTATTACAATTGCAGTTGAATTTTCAGTGGGATCTGAAGTGCAGTTTGATGACGTTTCCTGCTTCTGATTACCGTTGCTTTTTTTTTCGTTAGCCACCACAACAGAGGAGATTCCACCGGGCATCGAGGTCGTCTCGGTCATTCTGGTCAGCCTCCTGCCGCTGTTTGTGTTAGCAGTCCTGGTCATCACGGTGTTCTACGTGTACAGGGTGTACCGCCAACGTCGACTTGAGAAAAAGAGGCTGAGGCCTAGAGACCAGCTAGACCGCAGCGACACTGGTCCCATCATGCCCGACGACGACCGCTCCGACAGCAGTTCCACCCACGCCAACAACCTGAACCACAATACAGAGCCGCTACCCATCGACCTGGATGTCCAGGTGGGCAAAGGCCGTTTTGCTGAGGTCTACAAGGCCAAGCTCAAGCAGAGCCCCTCAGACCAGTTTGAGACCGTGGCAATCAAGATCTTCTACGAAGACGAGTTTGCCTCCTGGAAGAACGAGAAGGACATCTTCTCCGACATTAACCTGAAGCACGAGAACGTGCTACACTTCCTGACAGCAGAGACACGCAAAGCAGACAAGCAGTACTGGATCATCACGGCCTACCACCCCAAAGGGAACCTACAGGAGTACCTGACCCGCCACATCATCAGCTGGGAGGACCTGTGGCTCCTGGGCGAGTCTCTGGCCCGGGCTGTGGCCCACCTGCACAGTGATCGTACGCCCTGCGGCCGGCCCAAAGTCCCCATCGTCCACAGGGACCTGAAGAGCTCCAACATCCTGGTCACAAGCGGCCTTACCTGTTGCCTGTGTGACTTTGGCCTGGCACTGCGCCTCGATAACTCCCTGTCCGTAGACGACCTTGCCAACAGTGGACAGGTGAGGCCTCATTTTTAGTTTTAAAAATTTTGGTTTCTGTTGTTTAAAATTACTTGCCTCTTTCATCCTGCCTGTGTTTCGTAACCTATTTACTGTAAGTCCACTCACACCGCCACATGTTTGCTAATAATGGACATCACTTTCCATCTAAAATCCTGTGTTTTTAATCTTCTTACCTTTTAAAGTATTCCTGCTCCTTTTATCTTAGGGGGTGTCAGAATGTTCTGCCTATGATCCAGCTTTATTATTATACAAACCATTTAAACCAGTTAAAATCAAGCCAGGAGGATTAACATTAACTGTTTCATGTGGCAGGTATTAATGTAGCAGTAAAAATAGTGTCTTACATTGCTGTAGAGGGCAAGAAGTCAAAAAGAGAAAGAACATGCAAGAAACTTTACAAGAAAGCCCAAAGGGGCTGTGATGGTAACAGCTTTTGTCAGTTCCCTGTTTATGTGAAGCCTAATTTTCTTTCATTGGTTGCCATCTTTTTGAATTTTATTTTTCATTGGTTGAGCTTCAAGTGTGCGGGAATTACAGTCACCAGTTACTTAATTATACATAATATGTTTATAATTAATACTGTATTGGCTTTAAATAAACTGGTCACAGGGTTTGGATTAACTTTAAACAACCTATATTGAACCAATAATTAAATGCCTTACCCACAGCATACAATCGTACTCTCTCAATTAGTATGTGGAACCCTTTAATTAAAGAGGTGTAAATCCAGGCTTGATTTACTGCTGTGCGGAGTGCTCGTCTCGTGTAGACTCCAACGACTAGATGGCTGAAGGCCTTTGGATAGCTGCAGCCTAGTTTTACTGAGGATGATGACAACGACAACGATGACTCATTCTAAGAGCCGTCACAAAAGCTTCACGCATGCGTTAAAGCCTCCTCTTCCTCAACAAGTCTTGCTGTGCCTGCAGCATGCTGTTGTACATCAGTAGTTCATCTTTACACACCAACGTTTAATGCCCCCCCCCCCCACACACACACACACACACACACACCCGTGACTATAGGAGGCTGTAAAATCTGATCTCTGCTGAGTCATCATGTGTGTCTGCTGTTGACTGAACCCAGAATGTCAGCCATTGTTCCGGCAGTGACAACTGATTGCAGCTCCGCCCCCAAAAGGTCTTTTGTGTTAACAGGGGAAAACCCAGCTGGGTTTAACCATACAGAACGAAATGAAAAACAGAGTTGGTGAATACTGTCAAATCTTCTCAAGATGCCATAATAACGATGGTCACACAAAAGTGAAATAATTCCATGTTCACTTTAGTTACGGCTGAAAGATTTTGCTTCAGTCTGTATGGAATACTTAATCCTTCAAGATGCACCAGCAACTATAATTGCATGGATTACTCACCAGAAAAAAAGGTGAAAATACACGTGCTTACGCTGAGAAGAATGTGACTCATTTTAGGTCAAACACAAAAAAAGCACAGCCCTTCTTAACATTAGTCTATCTTCTTTGGGATTTGACCTCTCACACTGAGTTCACACTGAGAGAATTTTTTTCCATCGCAGCAAACTCACATGCTCAGTAAGTCTTTATACATGTATGTGCAGACACGCACGTGCACACACACGTACATATGAATACACAGTAATCCTTATCAACTCCTGTTGTTCTTATAGGTTTAGTTTTCTCTTTTTTGGTTTGTTGCCGTTTCACGAAACATTCCTCATATAAAGAGCTTCTTTGTAAAAATAACAGATGCTGTCTCTTTTGGTTATTGGGTTTTTTGTTGGGGGGGGGGGGGGGGGGGGGGGGGGGGGGGGGGGGGGGGGGGGGGGGGGGGGGGG
>JABJVR010000106.1:11354000-11382491 GCA_025773905.1 Chitala chitala | reverse complement strand
TGGGCTTTAACACAAATTTCCCAAATATAAATCTCTTTTTTTAAAAAAAAACATTTGGGGTATTTTTTGTTTTTGGGTTTTTTTTTCCCCCCCCCCCCCCCCCAATGATGTCTCTGTTTTTTCCTGTTTGCGCTGAAGGTCAAGTGAATTATGACAGCCATTAGGAATGAGAACCACTGGGCGCACTTTCATAGCTGCTAATGAAGCCAGTTTCACACCTGCTTCAGATCATTGCGAGCATGTCTTTGTGCTGCCTGCAGGCTGCAAGAATCGCATGTGCTGCATGCAGCCTCTCAGAGTTGTTTTATCCAGCAGCTTGTTGTCTGCAACCCAGTGTGCAATGTCAGGGTGTTAATTGCAATGCGACGCCTGGGTGTTCATTGCAATGGCATGCGAGTAATCAAATTGAAACATGACTTGACAGATGGTTTTTGATCATTTTGACGTGACTCTCTATTTCAGGGTGAATTTCCCAGCAGTTCTGCAGAATGGTCTGCAGGCTGTTTCACATCAAACTCATACCTGAGTGCTGTTTGTCTCAGAGTAGATGACTCTCAGCTTCCATTGACTTGTCTGTTTAATGGTTTTTTGGTTATGTCGGACAGGTGGGTACTGCCAGGTACATGGCGCCAGAAGTCTTGGAGTCCAGAATCAACCTGGAGAACATAGAATCCTTCAAGCAGGCTGACGTCTACTCCATGGCGTTGGTGCTGTGGGAAATCACATCCAGGTGTAATGCCATTGGGGGTAAGTCTGACTCACACAGCTTTGTAAATTTGGTCAGTAAGGGGCCCTGGTGTTGGAACCATAGTGTTGCCAGTGGTGGTGTAAACAAAGTCAAAATAAAATATTAAATTTGCTGAAAAAACCTGGAACAAATGCTTATAACAAGCTTAAATGCAATGTTCATCTAAAACAGCCCCAGAGTCCGCATGAACAAAAACTACAAACAAAACAATGAACTGTTTCATCCTAGATAAGAGAACAGATTAAATTTTTCAGGGTCATCAGGCAGAAGAGGCTGATAATGTAGACTGAATTAAATGCTGACATGTTAAGCTGGTGTTCCTAATTGCTTTTGTTTTATGTAAATCTTGTTTGTTTGTATTTATCTGTAAATTGTACCAGTAGCAAGCATGCTGCCTCAACGCCTGTCTAATGACTGAGGAGCAATGTGACACAGTGTGGCCATTGTGCACAGCGCTCTACAGAAATGTCAGATGAATACTTAATCATATTTCACGAATGATTTGGTTTTAACAAACTGAAGGTGTTGTTGGCCAGGAAGTGACTGTGACCAAATGGTGAATCCTGCTTTGTGTCAGTCTGTCCAATAGGGAGGCAGTGAAGTGATAAGCTCTTCTCCAGTGAGAAGACAGGAAAAGTGTGTAAGTGATGGGACTAAATAAGCTCAGAAGTGGTTTGGTTATCAGACAACAATTTGCATGTAATCAAGAGGTCACTTCAAGTTACTCCCTGAAAACGGTGAAATGCAGGAGTTCATTGTCTGCCTTTCACCTGACATCAGTGAATGGTCTCAGTATGTCTTGGTAAACTGTTTGACTGTGTGCTCTTGTGCTTTTAAGGAAATGAGAGGTTGTGTGCAGAAGTAGCACATGCAGATAAAACACAAGTACTGTGTACTGTGGGGAGTTCTGTTGACATTTCTCTGTACATTATACGAGCTTTGAGAGCCATGCTAGGCCCAGGCAGACATCCTTGCAGATGTCCTTCCCCCAAGTGCATTGGCCCACTCAGATTGTCTAGGACAGTGTGTGGCGAAACAGTCGCAAGACCAGCTCTGTTCCTCTGGAAAATAAATGCTGAGGGAGCATTGAGGAGGGCCAGAATGGAAAAGCAAACCCGCAGCCTGCTGTGTTTGACAAGTATGAAGGAATCTCAGAAAACGGAGCAAACGCAGCACTTGTTTGTCAGCCCAGCAGAACCCACGCGAGGACACAACTCAGCTTTGTAGCTCTACGTAGTGATCTTGTCAAACAAATGCATACAGGGCTCTTGGGTTAGAGGTTTAAAATACGAGCATCTGGTAAACTTGGGTGACTGATATTTAATTAGTAAGAGGGTTTTGGTCATTAGTGTACACCTCTGCCTGGCTGCCTTATACCGATGTTCTGTGAGTCACATGTGGGATGAGTATGTATCACACCTGGGAGCATCTCCAGGCCTAGTTCTCACTCACACCTGGGGCTCAGGCGTTACCTGCCCACAGCATAGGATTGTACTTTTTAGACCCACTACAGCATGAGGTTTCATTGAAGAGAACCATGAGAAATTTTGAAGGACAAAACATTAGGAAACAATTAGGAGAGGAAAGTGAAGGCAGAACCCATCGCTGCACTTGCTGACATAGCAGAGCAAAAATTTTAGTTTAGTCTAGTCTGCTGATTTTACCCAGATTGTAGTCTGGACAGTCTAGTGGAAGCTGCTACTAATTATAAAATGAGGAATGAAATGGTAGAAAAAAGGGGATCCAGTATAGTAAACAAGAAAATGCCAGACAAGATCCACGAGCATTAGAATGTTGAGTCCAAAGTAGAATGAATGAGTGCTTTAATTCCCAGCCTTTTGACAGGAGTGAAAACAGCAGTATAACAGCCACTCAGAGAATGACTCATGGATGTGTCTATGTCTGGCTTATGCCCTCCCCCCACAAACAAATGCACACACACGTACACACGTGCTCCACCTCCTCTCCCACCCTTTTCATCTGGTAGACACCAAGAGACCTCCCCCAAACATAACCGCCAGGCAGACCTGGGAGCCCCTCCCAAGCGCTGCTGAGGTTGCAGCTTGTGTTTCCGTCGTGCCCAGGCTTGCTGTGGGTTTAGGGGGTGGCAACGCACACTTTGGTAATAGCCTGTCCTAGAGCAAAACCTTGTTGCTAAGCTAATTTGTGAAAGGGAGAGGCATGCTTGGCAACATGGGTAGCTCAGTCTAGATTAGAGGAACGTCCAGCTTCAGTTTCCTTCTACTTTGAGCTCCAGGTCTTAATGTTCACACTTTAAACAGGCCAGCACTCAGCCACAGCAACACAAACACTCTTGTCCTTAAGATTCAGCTTTTTTTAACTTCTTTGTTATGAGCATATTTTTGCAGCTTTTCTTCCAACTCCTGAGTTTGAGGCTCAGATCTGCAGGATTTGCCTGAGCAGAGGAAGCACCCTAGTGCTAGGACAAACAAAGTGCCCTCTGCAGGCAGGAAGGCTGCCTACAGCTGGAGCTTCCACGCGAAAGCTTGACCTGCCACCCAGTTTGTCGAAGTTGGATTTAACGTTCAGTACAAGACCAGAGTGTGGCAGGAAAACAAGTGCAGCACGGCTGGTGACTTTCACTCCCTTAAATCGGAAGCATGTGTCTGGGGAAAGACAAGCTGGAGCAGCCTGCCTGTTTCAGTACTTAAGTGTTTCACTGACGTCTTTTACTAGGAAAAGAGCTGTACCGCAGCTAATCCTGGCTACTTAAAGAAGCCAGTCGTATTAAATGTCTTTGTAGAGAGGGCTGGAACATACAACCTTACAGGTCGAGAGTCCAGGGTCCTGTTCAGAGCTGTAACCGCAAGGTTTGTGCTTGGTTTGGACGGTTCTCGCTTAGTCCTGCCTTCCCGCCCAACAGTGTGATAGACAATGTTGTTTTTATCCTATAGCTCATATTTCTGTCAGTGTTACTTTAAGTGCACATTTATCTCAGAAACAAAGGCGGTTCAGTAAACTGTTAACCATGAAGGTGACTTGCGTGTCCCCTAACTCTGTGACAGCGTGCCTCCCACGACTCCCAAGGTAAGAGCACACAACTCCTGAAATGGCCTTTCTGCTGCTCATCCGGTTGTTTTTAAGATTGGCACATTCCCTGTACAAAATGATAATGGGTGTTACGTTTGCAGGAACTTTCTAAATTCCAGTGTCAGGAAAGCACATTTACAAATGGAAAAACAACTTTTATCTTTTTATTAAGAAAAATTAAAAGTAGGGCATTTATTCTATAAATTTAAAGCTCCCACTAGACAGGGTGGTATTTTCATATGACATGAGTAATTGTCTGCAGGAGAGATTGTGGTAAAATCATAGTAAATCTTCCATCTGTAGACTTGTTCCTCATACTCTTCAACACCACAGCATTTTTTTACAAAGTGTGGTTCTTCCCTTCTCTGATAGCAACAGCTCACATGCGTAACTATGCCCTTATTAACAATAACGGTGTTTGTCATGCTCAGATGTAGAAGTCAAGAAAACAGCTTAGTCTTTATGCGGGTGTGTGGACAGCAGGCGAAGAAGGTAAATTCACCTGATCATTTAATTATCGTTTGGTATAAATTCTTCCAGAAGCAGGACTAAAGGCAGTCCTCAAAAATGTGAACTTGGGGGATGGGGATAGGAGGCAGAAAACAATCAGTTGGCAAAAATAGTATATGGGGGAGAGTCTATTTTATGACAGAATATGAAAGGGAAAAATCCAGTTGTCAAAAACAGGAAGCGCCATGTCCCGGAGCCCACCTCTCCAGGGGCTCCTTGTGACAGCCCCCATTTCCTGCCTGGGTCCGTTCAGAGGCCCACCCGTTTCCTGTGGCTACGTGGGCACTGGGCAGGATGGGCTGCCACCTCTACACGGCACTCTGCTGCTGCAGTCGCTGTCATTCGGCACCCTGCATCCAAGAGCTGGCTGGCATCGACCAGCAGTCAAGCTCGTTTTCATACTGAACCTCAGGGACTTTTACATGGTTTGTGCCATAATTGTAGACACAGGAGCTGTTCACGTCTCATGTAGTGTGTGTGTGTGTGTGTGTGTGTGTGTGTGTGTGTGTGTGTGTGTGTGTGTGTGTGTGTGTGTGTGTCTACATACATGTGTCACTGAGATTAAATGTGTCACTGAGATTAAATAACAGTCCAGTGTAGAAGGAACACAAGTAAAACAGACAATATTGGAATGAACAAGTACTTTCTTGATTCTAATCCACAATGTTCAGTATACCTCAGATGTTTTTTTTCACTCAGAAACTCTTGGCATGATTTTCCTTAAAAATAAAAATTTTTGACAACAGGGCAGGGTAGACACTCAAACAGAAACCCAGTTCTATTCATGGGCTATGCTATACCTGATTTAAGGGTCTTAGGAATGTAGTTTGGCATTTAGCACAGGCTGACTGTGCAGGGAAAGGAGATCCTTCACATGCGTGGTTTATATTGGACCAGGTTGACAGGTTGATGATTTAAATGAGGTAATCGATTTCTTCAGTTCATTTGTCTTCACGGGAGAGAAAGAAGTAATATATTGCTTACCTAAACGGTATTCATGTGCAGCCACAGCCTTGTCTGAAAAGAATAGAAATTCTGGCATTAATTTGCCGAGTTCTCTATATTTTTAAGACTGTAAGCTCTGTATTAAATTAACGCTAATTGTCTCATGATTATTAATTACTGTGTTGTTAATACTAATCTATCTAATCTATATGTTGTTAATACTAATCTAGATATAGCAATGGAATTTTAATAATGGTGTAATTTTTAACAGATATTGTTATATATTGTAGTAGAGTTTGCTGTTGCAATATCAAGTTTTGTTGTTCTGTACAAGTTTCCTTTTATAAACTCTGGAATAATTTTTGTTTGTACCCCTATATCATGTGAAAAAGTTGCCATTAATGTTATAAACATAATATTCATATTATTTGTCAGAAACCAAAGCTTGTTATTATCTATTCTTTTTTTTTTTGAAAAGCACTATATAGCATTTATGTTGTGAATTGAATGTAAAAAATGTTTTGAGAATCTGCTTGCAGTATTTTTTTTTCAATAATCACATGTAACAATTCCAAAGAAGGAGTATTCCATTTTTATCACACAACCTTACACGTATAGCTTAGTTTTCATTCAAAATCAGTTTCCTGTTCTCAATGGTGCAATTAGTACTTTATTATGTCATATGAAATATTCATTCCTATTTTTTTTTTAATCTTACAGTCAGGTAGAATGAAGAGTTTGCTAGGTTATTAGGTTTACAGTTTAGGTCAGATATTTAGTTGGCTGAGGTTACTGGAGAAACATTTTCACCTTGAGCTGATCGACGTACAGTGGCTGAGTAAGGATGATGAGTTGTTGAAATGAAAGAAAATAAATTCATGGCCCTCCAGAGGAGTCTTCAGGATAAGTTCTTTATTTTAGACTGAAGGTCTCACATGTAACTATATATGAGGCTTCCTAAAACGTTAAAGAAATGGCAAGTTGTTGAGGGAATAGGAGAATTAAGGACTATTAGAATATGTGCCAGGAGTGGAGACAGAGGAATTTGTAGCAAAGAATCTCTGTTGATTGAAATGCTCACAGATACATGTGGAATGAGGATGCTGCCAGTACTGAATGTGCAGTCTAGTTCTCATGGAGCATGCTGGGATTTCTGTGTCAACTACAAAGGCACAGGATCGTGTCAGTAGAGTTTGAATTCCACTAGTTTAAGACAAGTGTTTATGGGTAACTCTGAAGATGAAATTTTACCAACTATGACATTACAGAAGCTGCTACTTCTAGAGTATAAATGCCATCATTTGACTTGTAATTATACAACTACTTATGAAGATTAGATTTATGTTTTAACAGAAGTAATTATGTCACTTATCATCCGAACTTTCTTTAAATTAAAAAAGACATGGAAAATAGGAATCTTCAAACAAAGGAAAGTGTTTTAATAGAAAAAAACAACACCTGCAGACAAATTCCCGCGATGTGTCTGGAGGGAATTAGATTCACTAATTTTATGTTCTTAACCTGTCAGATTTCTTCTTAATTTTATGATCAGTAAGCTTCTTGTCCTGAAAGGAGGACAGGCTTGTGGATTCGTGTGGATTCAGGTCGAATGGGACTTGGCAATGTTTATGCTCTTTGTAGCTCTTTTTGTCCACAGAAACACCTGCTGATTTGCTTGCAGCAAAAACATTAATTAGTATGTTTTATACAACACACTACTGCAAAATGCCTGTTTTCATGACATTCCTAGAAAGTGGGGATTTCGTTTTGTTGCCACCTCATTTGTACAGGCCTCTGTGAGCTTGCCCAGGTCTTTGAGCCATTTTGACAGTGCAGAGCAGGTGCGGAGGAGGGTTCACCAGGGGATGGGACAGAAGGGTGGCAGCGCAGGGATTCCTGTGTAGCTGCAGTCCGCGGACTGTATCCAAGCTCCAGAGGCACGTGCATCCTCATCCCGTCCCGTGCTGCTTTTTGCCTTTCAGCTGCTCCCTCGCACCATTCTGCATGTAGATGCAGAGATTCTGCAAAGCCTGCTCCTGGTGCCTCAGTGAAAAAGATGAACTTGTCAGAGCCCTTGGGCTGGAGTGGGAGTGGGGAGGCTGTGCCGCAGAGCCTCATTGGCATCAGGTCGAGAATGCACCCCTGATTGCGTCCCGATCCCCCATTGTCCTGTCGTGCATCTCCTTTTCTCTGACTCCCCTCAAATCTTACCATTGGCATTGTGCTAAACAGGCATGCTCCTGTTAAAAATGGCATTTATCTCTGCTAAAGCCTGGCTTAGGCCACCATGAGCATTAATTCCCTCAGCAGTCAGGGGCTTTTATCAATATCGGTACTGCCCATCAAGTTCTCAAAATGTTATCTCCCGTGGGTACAAATTTTCTTAGGGGATTTTATGAAGGCAGATTTTCTTTGAAAGGGAAATTGAATGGACCTAAATATCAAAGTTTTTTTTTATTATTATTATTATTATTATTATTATTATTAGTCTGCCACACAGAAATAAATTCATGCTTAGTGCATGATGGTTTGGGAGGATGAAAGTTGCTTCGCAGTGATTTGAGAATGTGAGAATGTGAAAATTGAATTTTGAAAAGAAATACAATTTTCTGAAAGATATTTATGAGGGCAATGCTGTTTTATTTATTGGGTGTGTACTGGATGCTGTTGAAGGAGAATGTGAAATAGGAAGCTTCAAACATTTATTGCCACACCTGAAGTGTTTAAAATTCAAGGAAGTTACAAGGTCATATATTTTTCTTATGTCACATCAGGGACACTGTAATGTGAATTTAGGAATACTGAGTATATCATCTTTAGTTAAAAGATGTTGATGAAAAAATTTACATCAATGCAAACTGGAGCATGTTATGAGTGTGTGCAGAAACTATAATACTATATTGTGTACAAAAATACAGCTGTCTGGTTTCCACTATCTATGCATTATTTTATTCTCTTTTTTTCGCAATTGCAGCTTTCTCCTTGTTCCTGTACTTAGAATAAGTAGCTTTTTTTGCTGTATGCTGCTAAAAGAAACAGACTTCTGTCCTAATGATTAGAGTGGGTGGGTAATTGAAGAGTTTGTATATTTATGGTAACATCACATGTCCAGGAAATGGAACCACCAGCTAAATGTGACTTTAAAGAATGCCAGTCAAAACACCCAGTAACCATAGGGACTGGAACACAGTCAACCCTAAAAGGCCCTCTCCTGAGAAGAGGAGGGGGAGATGTTGCATTGTGGAATGCACATTATCACATAGCACATGCAGACTGTCACCTTGCCTAAGAGAGAGGACACTGACTACAAGTGCGTGGTAATCCATTCCAAAAACATCCCAAAACACTGGACTTAGAGATGGCTATTGTCAGTTTTCCTTCTCGTGTCTGATGAATGTAATTGACTTTCACACAAACAGCAACATATGTGTTTTTGTTATATTAAATTGCTCTTCATTATAGACGTGTATCTTTCACTGATGTGTGGTTGATTCACGTTTCTTAAAGAAAAGCACGCTGCCGGTGTTTCACTGACAACCAGAGGCACTGGCTTAGTTCAGCTCTGGCTGAGGCTCTATTAAAATGAAAGATGTTACAATCCGATGGTAAACAAAACAGCAAGTTGCTGCTAGAATAACAAGGTAAGGTGAGCTTCATCAGACCTGGGCCTCGTGCGGAGCCAAGCTTCAGCTGTGGTCCTCTGTCTTCTACTTGTCTGCACCAATCTCCCTGTGAGGGATTGACTCCTCGCACGGACGGTTGTCAGCTGTTGATAGCGGAGGCTGCGGCCGCCGCATGAATCAATCAGCGCTCCAGCTCTTGTGTCTATCTTCTCAGGCACCCATCCGTGTATAAATCAACCTCATGATCTGGCACGGTGGATGAGAGGCACATGGAATACTTATTCCTTGTCTCTTGTGTGTCATAGCATTTATTGCAGTTTACAGCATGATGTCATAGCTGGGAACCTTCTTGTATTTGTGTGCCTGGAGATTTGCTTGGTCCACGTACTGCAGTAGCAGTGCAAAGTTGGTGACGCAGGGATTTGACGGACTCAGCTGCTTTGTGGATAAATCCTTCTGCTTCTTCTTTGAACATAGAAGCTTGGGCCATTGTGGTTGGTGAAAACTTCTTCCAGTGAGTGTTTGCGATGCTATGAATATTATTGGCTGTGGAACTTAAGGGATGCCAGTTGACAGTTTCTTCAGAAAATTCTACTTTTAAATTAAAGGTCAAATGGCAAGGAATTAAATGACAGGCAAATTCTCACCTGCTCTTTCAGGGTTCTAAAACTAGGTTTCATGAAAGGGAGGCATAATATTAATCCTGTCATGGAAAAATACAAAATAAGAAAGAGCTAAATGTTAATGACAAGAACAGGAGAATTTTGAGTTTAATAGGATATGCAAAACACAGGCCATAAAAGGGGGGGTGCAGGAGTTGATTGTTCTTATCTTATTTCATTAATGCAATTTCCACTCACAAAGACACTGTGAAGATGCTTTCAAGTAAAAATAATGAGTAAATCTGTCAGACAGAGTGTGTTTGTGTACTGCAGAGAGAGTGCTGGATCAAGAAAGGCCAAAAGCGCTGCTGTGGCACACTCTCCCAGCTCATTCTCTAAGCAGCTTGCTATAGAGCTTTCGGACGAGGTTCCTCATGGTTCTGAAGAAGACTCTCCACATGGTGTTTCTCACGGTGCTCAGCAGCCTGCTATAGAGCGTTCAGAGGCTGTTCGTCATGGTGCTCAGCGGCCTGCTGTAGAGCTTTCAGAGGCTGTTCGTCATGGTGCTCAGCGGCCTGCTGTAGAGCTTTCAGAGGCTGTTCGTTATGGTGCTCAGTGGCCTGCTGTAAAGGTTATAGAGACTTGATCATGGTGCTCAGCAGCCTGCTGTAAAGCTTTCAGAGGCTGTACGTTATGGTGCTCAGTGGCCTGCTGTAAAGCTTATAGAGACTGTTGATCATGGTGCTCAGCGGCCTGCTGTAAAGCTTTCAGCAGAGGCTGTTCCTCATGGTGCTCAGCAGCCTGCTGTAGAGCTTTCAGAGGCTGTTCCCCCCGGTGCTCAGTGGCCTGCTGTAAAGCTTTCAGCAGAGGCTGTTCCTCATGGTGCTCAGCAGCCTGCTGTAAAGCTTTCAGAGGCTGTTCCTCATGGTGCTCAGTGGCCTGCTGTAGAGCTTTCAGCAGAGGCTGTTCCTCATGGTGCTCAGCATCCTGCTGTAAAGCTTTCAGAGGCTGTTCCCCCCGGCGCTCAGTGGCCTGCTGTAGAGCTTTCAGCAGAGGCTGTTCCTCATGGTGCTCAGCAGCCTGCTGTAAAGTTTTCAGAGGCTGTTCCCCCCGGTGCTCAGTGGCCTGCTGTAAAGCTTTCAGCAGAGGCTGTTCCCCCTGGTGCTCAATGGCCTGCTGTAAAGCTTTCAGCAGAGGCTGTTCCTCATGGTGCTCAGCAGCCTGCTGTAGAGCTTTCAGCAGAGGCTGTTCCTCATGGTGCTCAGCATCCTGCTGTAAAGCTTTCAGAGGCTGTTCCCCCCGGTGCTCCACAGTAAAGCTGGCAGGATTCTGCTCCTCATTGTGCTCATAATGGTACTCAGCAGTCTGCAGTAAAATGTTCAGAGACTGTTCCTCTTAGTGCTCATCATGGTACTTAAGACCCTGATGTAGAGCTGTCAGGACTACGCTCCTTACTGTGCTTTCACTTGTCAGTGTACTCTTCCTTTTCTTTGGTGAATGAGCAAGAACAAGAATGGATCTAAAAGCCTAACCAGCTATGGCGTTTCCGCTTGTTAAACACAAACTTTGCGGAACCCTTAAATGTGTTAGTCAAACAGGCATTTGACATTCTGGAGGTTTTATTCAGCAGTTGTTTGTGTTATTTCTGATGCACTTGAATTAAATGTAGGGGTTGAGTTTGTCTTTTAGTTCCCCTTGGATGTTTGTTTTCTCGTAAACTTGTGCTCAGTTTATTTGGAATGAATTCCTTCATTGTTAACATTTTATTTTATTGAATTATGCAGATGTTGTTAAACTGGACTGAGGATGGGATACTTTATAAAGGCTTCTGTGGCTATTTTGTTGGATCTGCTTTGCCTCTCCACAATGGGATTCATCATACTTCCATCATGTGTGCTTAACAACAGCCAGATCCCAAATGCACTGGAGAAGCACATCGCATACGGATGCTAAAGACAGATGTGTCGGACTGACCTCAGGGCCAAGAGGTTGGTCAGGCTTCCTGTCTTAAGGAGAGACGCAGTTGTCTGAGAGTAGGCTGTGGAAGAAATGTCTGTAGTCTGTGACTGTTCAGACATCTTTGTCTTTGTCACTCCAGCAACAGGGAGCAGAACGGCTGTCTGGGATGGGGGAATTTCCGTGGTAAAGGTGAGAGCCAGACACAGGTGTGAGGAGCACATACGATTATTGTCCTTGGACTTTGACAAGAACAAAATGGCCTGTGCAATGGCATATGCAAGGAGGAAAAATCTCCCAGCTTATCAAATACAGTGTGGTTCTGATTGACATGCCTTTTTTTAGACAGAATCAGTATCATATAAAATATGATATTTTACTTACCAGGTGGACTTTGGAGCCTATGCAATACATTAAGTCATGTTAGTTATTCTTATAGTTATAAAGGCCAATTTATACAGCCTAGAATTCAGTGTCCCCTTTAGGCGTCCCCTTCTTCTGTAAACCCAAGAGAGTGGAAAAAGTGCAGGACTGTGGACAGCTGGGGTCTATGCTGCCGTCTGTCTCTCCAATCCTCTCTTTAACTCACAAACCTAATCAGCTGGCAATCAAGCACTCGGCTCTGCAGGAAAAACCTGGATCTGATACCCCCCTCCCCCAGCTTTACTCTGTACTCCTTCTCCATGTCTGGAGGGGTCACTGAAACTGATGACACAAAGTAGATACACTGCTCCTTTTATACCTCCTACACTGTGGCTGTCACACCTATATTACCACCTTTGAAATATCATCCATTTTATGCAGCGTTAGTATATAAATATAATATAGAATATATTAATTTACACACACACACACACACACACACACAAACATTATGTATAATGCATTGCCTTTAAATTGGGACACCCAGGAAAGTGGGACTCATTCACCATCATTTCTCTGAACTACCGGCTCCAAGTTTTCGGACCATAGGCTGGGGGTTGGGGAGGCAAAATGCACTAGGTGAGAGGACGATGGCGCCGCCGGCTGCGGGGTGCCTGTCCTGTTGCCATTGCCAGGCTCCATGCTCAAGCAGGCTGGAATACCCTGTCTGAGGGGCATATGGCGCCATGGAGGACTGCCAACGCACTTCAGAAGCCCCGAGGAGCGGAAACAGGCAGTCAGCTCGTCCGTGTTTCATATTCCGAGAGTGCACATGCCCTTTTAGCATACACCATACCACAGCCACGCATGCTTATGCGTCTTCACATACGAAAGGGCAATTTGTGCTGCGCTGTGATGTTTTCACTGGATTTGGACCAAAGAAAATACCTGAATAAACAGCATTAGCCGACGATGGAAAGATGTGCTCTGAAAACTCGGGTTTCTGTGGAGTGTGAACACGTATTGTCATGGCTGCTGTTCCTCTGGTGTATGCATGCATGTTGTTGGTTTAGCAAATGAATCACTTGTATCTTTGTTTTCACTCCCGTCTTTTCAAAATGCAACAATGAATATTCAGCAAATGCGGCGGATGTTTTTACAGAAGCATGCAGCCACAAAGAGGACTAGTCATAAAACAGAGTCATTCCGCCAAGTTAAAGCCGCTGTGGATATCATGCCTAGTAACTTGAGAACTAAAAGAGATTTTGGTATGATTACCAATTAAGCATCATTCAGCCTATATTATAGTAATAACTTAAATTCCATAGATCACCATATGTATGAGAAGAGTGATGCATTTGATGTCAAAACATAAAATGATAATAATTCCAAATCCATGGAACACAGACACACATACCACACACATCACACACACACACACACACACACACACACACACACACACACACACACCTATATACTGGATATATACAGTATTTGGTATATATTAAATATCCTGAAAACCAAGGAAAGAAAATGTCTTGCAATTTCGAAACCATTTTGCAGAGAACATTTCTGCATTCCTCACCAATATTTTAGGTATCATTGGAAAGTCCAAGATGTCCTTTCTACAGTACACTAGGAATTAGGATTCTTATTAAATTAGCAAAAGAAGAGATGCAACAAAATGTCCACTACAGTGGACATGAATATATAGCCCTGGTCTCTGGAGGATAAAAATATACAGAATATTCTCTTTAATTTTTTCACTCTCATTCAGAATATGAGAAATAAGGGTGGATGGACCAATGTACTGGACAGAAGGTCGCATTTTGTAGCATTTTTCAGAATTTTTCGGGGCTGACGTGTTGAGATGAAAGCAGATGTTTAGGAATTGCTGGGTATCCTTATAGGCTGATGTTTCTCTAAAGAACCCATAGACGTTGTGGGGGTCTCAGTGAAAGCCAGCAGTCAGAGATGGAGGGTGTCAGCCTGTAATTAAACAGGTGGGACCCCTGGGGAACTTGGCATGTCTTTCATTTCATCTTTACCCTGTGGCTTCACTCACTTCTGAGCCGAGCAGAGAATGAAAACCATCCTTGCTAGGTCTGCATCCATTCGATATTCTAGAGGATCATTCAGCAGGGAAGCAGTTTTTTTTTTTTTTTAAATGAGAGTAAAGCTGTTCACTTACTTTTTCTTAAAATTTGGAGGGGGAGGGGTGGCAGGCTTATGGCTGAAGAGGTTCTATGGATTGAAGATCATTTTCAGGGACAGTAGCTAGGCTAAGGGCACAGGCATAGGACTTTGGCACAAACCAGCACCATCGCTGTATCTGGTAACCAAGGTGCTGATGAGCATCTGTATAGGTTTCCGTCTCCATAGCGATGACTATGAGAAAGCAGTAACCTTGCCTTCTCAAAAGTCTGGTATCATCGCGGTGAGCTCAGCTGGCCGTGGAGGCCAGCGTTTGAGTACATGCCATCCGTTAGCAGCATCTGGCTCAGTGCCCCCTGAGGGAGCACCTGTGCAGGTGTTTAGAGGAGGGCACTCTGGTTATATGCAACATTTGCCCTTACTAACATTAGAACTGTTCTCTGCTTTCTGTTTTAATGGCCTGACCTCCAGCCCCATCTATGGCTTTACTCCTCATAGTTCCAAAACACTCTTAAGAGACAACTTGTTTCTTAATGAAAAATTCTAAGAAAAAAAAAGTTAAAAATAATATAACATCAGGATATTATGGGCCAAGATGTCACACATGATTCAGGGTTTGGAGAACATCAAAATAGTTATTTAATGATTTTTTTTTTTTTACTTTTAAATGTTTGTATGTCTATTGGCTGGATTTTACAGAGATAGATAGATAATGGATGTGTTTTGTGTTATCTAATGCCGCCATTTGGCTTAATGATGAGGCATCTATTACATCCAGTTCAGAATAACAGCTATCCATCCTAGAATGAAGCATGTAAGCTGAGCTCATGATTCCATAAGTGAGGCATAATCACCCATAAGTGTCAAGAATGCAGATGAACTTTGGAGCTATAATGAATGGCTGAACAGGCAAGGCTTTCCCCAAAGGTGTTAGGAGACACACTGGCAAGTTCGTATAACTGAAACGGTGCAAGCGTGACTGACAATAAAGGCCCAGTTATAACGTGTCATGGAAATCAAACATGACGCCTGGTGTAGTCCATGCCCTTGAGCATCTGTTTTGCTTACAGTGAGCTCTATTCTTAACCTATTCTATTCTTAACCTATTCACTTTATTTGAGTTATATTCTACTAAAGTAGAAAATAAAGTCATGTATAAAATTTCCATTTTATTCTGGTTAGTGTTTAGGTTTTGTTAAGCTAAGAGTGGTTTTGAAAAGTGTGTAAGGATCCTATAATATTAGATAAAAATAATAATAGTAATGAGAAAAAAATATTTTTCTCTCTATAATTTAAATGTGAAGAGATGCAAGAGGGCACTTTTAAAGCAAAAAAATGTCATATTTTAATGCTTCTGTGACTTCACAGCTACACTGTGAAGTCACAGAAGCAAAAAAAAAAAAGGGTTTAAAATAAAAAGCTTAACGTGATAGATAGGGAGTCTAGTTTAGGGGTGTGAATACAAACAAAGAATTTGATGAACTGAAAATAAATGAATGACGATTAAAGTTCCATTGGTGGCCAAAGTTGGACACTAATCCAAAACAAACCACCGTATAAATCAGACTCAGACTAGACGGAGCCTCACGGAGCCAGTTTATGAGGGGCTCATTGAGCAAGACAACAAAGTTGCACAGGTCTCTACCATCGGGCCCGTACAAAAGACTCGTACCGTCCATTGGTTGTGAGTTATCTTCAAAGCGTGCAGCCATATCTCCTGCACACTTAAAACAAGCAGTGAAGGTGTTAAACATCACAATTTGAATTATTCAAATTTTTGTTTATTTAACTTCAGCCAGTCTTTATTGTATGTTGGACATGATGAGTACCTGAATATACACTAGTAAACTATTAAATCTAAAAAAAAACAAAAGAAAAGGCAGGCTGAATTAATGCCTGGGAGTGCCCCTGCATAACGATACCGGCACGATATCGTAAGAGAAGTACTGAAGGGACGGAGTCTAAGTGCAGAAGGCTTTATTGCAGGAGATTACACAAGGAGATGGTAAAATACAGGGAACGGATAGGTAGACGAACAGGAAAAATACACACAGGCAGGTTGATACTTGATGTAAACTTGAGCACATAGGCAGGGGAGAGTTATAAGCAATTATATCATTTAAATTTACTAAGGATTCTTTGCACAATTTTGAAAGAAAATGCATACATTTAGAGTTCAAGGTCTTCATATTTATGTCAACTAAGCCTTTAAACGTTCTCACAAAAGGAGCTTGCCTGCCTGTGATGTGTACCCCTGATCCTGATCCTCACCTGGCCTCTGTACCCCTGATCCTCACCTGGCCTCGTTCCTCTCCGTCTTTTCACATGCCCGCATGTCTGAAGTGACGTTATTGCACAGACTGTTTGTTTAGTTGTTTGCGTGACGTGTTTTCCTGGGCGTGTTGCCTCAGCTTGCTGCATCACGGAGCTGTATGCTTTGAGATACTGAGTTAATTAGCGGCAGCAGCAGACAGTGAAGCTGCCACCACTGGATAGGCCACAGTGGATGCCCTCCCACTTTCTCCTGCATTCCTGGATTCTCTCTGCACTCGCTTGGCTCTACTTCAGACTTTTTTGAGGTGCTCAGATTTTATCCTGTCATTCTGGGTGCGTGATGAATATGAGTTTTTTTTTTTTTTTGCATTTTGCCCAGTTCTTTAAGGGGTGGGGTATACTAAGCAATGCTCACAATGGTGTATTTAATAAGGTGGATGAATCATTCAAGGAAGGACATTTTTTTGTGATTTTCAATATGGATTAAAATAAATCATCCATGAGTTCATGAGTTCCAGTGTGGCTATGATCTCAACCCAGGAAACACATATCTTACACACACACACACACACACACACACACACACTCTATGGGCAACAGCAAGTGAACATTAAAACTATGACATTTGTTTGTAAGTACAGTATGTAATGCACTTGCCCTTGAAGCTAGAATATACCAGAACTTGTGTTCTATTGCAGATAGAATTAATGTATAAAATATTGTTTGTGTGTCTGCATTGGTGGGAAGAACACACTGAGTCACACTTTACAGTTACTGACTAGTATGTATTTTGTGAGCATTTTAGGTTCTTCTTATGGAGTGTAGCTGTGAGCTAGTATAAACCCGCCCCTCCCACCACAGCTGGGCACAGACAGCAGCCTGGGGGGGACGTTACACCCACGTGGTCCACACCCTTCTCATCTCTCTTTTTTGTCACAGTCTTTCTCTCCATTTTTTGTACTCTGTCTTTATTTACCTTTCTTTGTCTTGCATCCTTTTACCTGATCTGCATACGCGGTGCTGTGAATACTGCGATTGATTTTATTGTGGTGTTTAAGCATAACCAACAGTCGGGGTGCACACTGACCAGTCTGCCCCATTTTCCATTTCCGGAATAATCGGCCATTTCTGGTTACACAGTGCTGGGGTGAATTCAGCCCCATGGGCATGGCTCTAGAGGAACTGTGGAGCCAAGAACCTTGCGGTACAAGAGCGGATCAGCACCATTATTACCCTGGGCATGGCTTCCTAATGGGTGTAAGATTATATGCCAGCTAAGTGTGTATGCACTGCTTCTCTGCCCGGTTTGGCCAGCAACAAACGACTATGCATTTGTTTGCCCTGCGCTTACTTGCCCGCTACAATTTATGTAAACCCCACACCATCATTTTACGTAAAGTCACAGCGGCGGTCATTAAGCATTGCAGCCAGTCCTTCCTGTTTTTTTAGAGCTGCGACAGAATGATATTTTACTCTGAGCTGAGGCCGTACAGGCGGGCTGGCCTCATTACCGCCCTCATGGCACATGCTGCTCTTCCTCGTACCAGCGGGTGCTCTGACGTGATGCCGAGGGCGTTCGTTTTTAGTGCCACTTCTGTCCAATCCTCATTCTGTCATCGTGCTCTCTGGCTTCGGTTCTCGTCACGCTCGGCCCTTTTTATGAAGTTCTTACCCGGTTACGGTTTACTTGGAGAAGGAGACCCATTGGAACAATTCCAGTTTAAGCCGCAGATCCACCCTGAGCTCAGGAGGATGATAAAAATCAGTAATAGAGGGCTGGGCATTTTTGGACATGTCTGTTTAGCGGTCACCACGGCCTGTGAGCCATATGTCCTACAGCATTCGGGAGTTCATATTATCATGCTGAAAACATAATCAGCATTAAATGTGCTTGTTTATATGCAGATGCGAAGATGGACTCACAGCAAACCAGTTTCTTGAATGGTTGCTTGCACACTTGAATCAGGAAAGTTAAAACGTCTCTGTGGACCAAAATAAGAGTTTTTCTCCATGTGCAATGGCTCATTTATCATGTGCGTAAAGCTTTTCCTGTCTAATCATTCCTAGAGGAATCCATCCAGACAAAGCTACAGTGAGTAAAAACTGTGGCTTCTCAGAAATGGTGTCTTTGGCTGCCTTGAGGCAATTGCTCTACATTCAAGGAGGGCAATTTGTTTTACATGTGTGTTAATGCCTGTAACCTTTGACATAAATACTGCTTATTTATTCTGCATCATAAAGTAAGTTTTTAAATTACCTTTTTTTGAGTAGCATGCAGTTTATGATATGTTACAGCATCGGGATGCTTTGATGGTTGTTTGTTTCCCAGAATTCACTGGCTCCCCCGTTCACTCAACAGCTCCCATTGGCTCAGTTATCTCTCAGTCCCACAGACAAACTGTGCTATGTCAGAGGAGCATAAATAAAGAAATCAACACACTGCTCTGCCTGCATAATCAAGGAGATGGTTGCTGGCACCTCGGCTGACGTAGGGCTCTTCATCCCCAGGGTCAGGCTGGCTGCAGCTGTGCGGAAAGTCATTCAATCACACTGGCAACGTATTAGTCTCAACTTTTGATTAACGTATTCAGAAGTGCAGAGTTTTCTTTTTTTTTTTTTGCAGTTATCTCACATGGTTTTTGATGAACAGCCATTGATGCCACAATGATAATGATTCAACTTTATTGTGCTTTTGTGCTTCACGGATTTGTTTTCATAGTGTGTGTGTGTGTGTGTGTGTGTGTGTGTGTGTGTTTCTTTCTTTCTTCTTTGTGGTGTGTCTTACACAAGACCTCCTTCTGGAGTTGGGTCAGATGTCACAGCAGGAGTGTAACACTTGGACTAAGCAGTGTTGCCATCCCAGGAGGCCCGGTTGTGAAAGTGCACTTCCTGTTCATCCCGAGGCCGCTGTTAGTCAGGAGAGTGTGAGGGACACAGTCTGTGGCTCAGCCTGCCCCTCATGTTTCCTCTCTTTATCTCCCTCCAGTCCCTCCTGTTCCTGTTGGTCTGCAGGCCTCACCACTGCCACACTTACCTTTCACTCATCCCATCATACTTGATTGATGTTTAACCCCCAATCCTCACCTCACCTCTTTCCTCTCCATCTTTTCATTGGTCACTCTCTCTCCACACCTCTTTCACCCTCATTCCACAGTCACTCTCTCTTTCTCCTTCTCCATGCCTTCATCGCTTCCTTCCTTCCCATCTGTGTCCTTTTTCCTCAGTCTGTCACCCATGCCTCCTTGTTTTACTGTCCTGTAAACACGCTGCCTTATGGTATGGTTCACTGGTCATTTTCACACAGATAGCTGTTAGTAAGCGAACTGAAGGAGCCCCATCTCACCCAGTCACAGTGCTCTCACCCAGTCACAGCGTTCTCTGTATGCACTATACTACTTTGATCTCCCTATTATTACAATTATTGTCATGTTTGTTTGCTTGCCATGTCTCATGGCTGTGATTTGAAGTGCTTTTCTTTTTAAATCAGCATCCTTGAAATTATTTTTCTTGGCTGCTCGGGGTTTCCTTTTTGCTTTAGTGTAGATAACTGATCAGTAGTTATTTAAAAAATTAAAAAAGAATTCTACATAATTTTATGACTAAATGTGTTTCTGAGCAATATGTGCTTTGACTGTTAAGTATAGCACTAGGGTCTTTTTCCCTCTCTTGTTTCATTTCTCTCTTTTGCTATCTCTTTCTGTTACTCTCTTTGTGTCTCTCTCTCGCTGTCTCTCTCTCCCTGTCTCGCTCTCTCTGTCTCTGTGCCTCCCTCTGTCACTCCCCCCTTTGCTTCTTGGCAGAAATTGACACCAAGCCAACTGATTACACCCCCTTGGAAGGGCTTCATTTGTTCCAGTTAAGCCCAGGATTTGTCCAACAAACTGAGGAGGGAGAAATAGCACGAGATCAGTGGAGGGGGTGCGTTTCCACGTGGGTGATTTTGCCCCCCGCCACCCCCTACAGGACTAGCCCAGCTCCTGTGAGCGGCCAAAGCCGGCTGAGCTGCGTTACAGGCTTGGCTTTGTGACATGGAGCCAGGGCAGCCGGAGTCACTCCTGCCACATTAGCCAGTGAGATTGCTAGCAACAGTGAAGCCAGCATCAGCATCGAAAAACATCGGTGGTAAAAAGGGAGGAGACGGACACAGATGCATCCCGTGTCATGTTCCTACAGTGACTGTATGACTTTTTGTCTAAATTAGTGTTCTGTGTGGACATGTGTTTGCATGTCTGCTCCATTACACTCAGATTAGTGCACACACACACACACACACAAAAACACACCGACACATGCGCAAATGGTGTCCCAGCTGCCCCAGTTCTCCGTGCTGACTCGACACTCTGTCTGGCTGGGCCCATTTTAAGCCTTCTGTGGTGTTCCTTTCTGGAAGGTGAGACCTAATGAAATGTTTTACAAGGCTTCTGGACTCTTCCGTCTCACTCAAGTGGACCCATATGAGTCCAGTTTGTGTACATGAGGATGAATCTTCTCACGCAGAGGTGCACTGGGCACATTCAGGCCTCCACACTTACGGAAAATCTGAAGACAAGATGAGACCTAGCAGGCTGTTTTCAGCATTGTCACTGACAACAGAGCAAGGTCTTTAAAATGAGTTTTAAAACATGATACAGTTAAGAGTGTAAAAGTGTAATGTAATCCAGTACTGTACCTCAGGGCATGTCGGTAAAATATTTTATATTATCTTGTCAAGTATTACTTAAGTACCATATTGCTAAGAAAAAGTTAAAAACTCACATGGCTGATGCTTACTAATACTTTCCTGTATAAAAGCCATAATTTCCACAAGGTCTTGTAGTCATTCACGTTGTTTGTATAAGATGATATCGGTTATGTTTGAATCACTTTGTAATGTTCGGCTGTGGTGTGGCAGAGCTATAACATTCCCAGCATGGAGCTTCACACTTCAACCTTATTTATGTACACACTTGCACAATTACACCTTCAGATGTCATTCCTCTTTGTTGCCAAGTTACCAAAGCATACTGCAGTGGTAGCAGTCTGGCTGGAGACAGCTGGATGTGATTCATGTGTGTCATTGCATATATTTTGACAGATGGAATCTGATTCTTGGTATTACAATGCTGCACAACTTGGAGATGTGTCTTTTACATTTTTTGAAATATCTGTGAGCCATATGGCTTACAAAGTGTTAATCAAAACAAATCTGTAGTTCAAGGTGGAATACTTTTATCTATTTAGTTAATATATTACAATCTGTTAAAATATAAAAATGTGCGAATCTTTGATCTGTATAAATAATTGTTATACGCATCATTTATACGAGTGGTTCTTAACCTTTTTTTGTCCTGGCACCCCCTGAGATTTTGAAGTTCCACCCTGCACCCCCAGCACATAAGACAGAAAAAGAAACACCTTCAATTTTAATGTCAAGTACTCTTCCCAGATCCTCTCCTTGCATCCTCAAGAACTGACTCTCACACCCCTTGGGGGTGCCGGCACCCCAAATTAAGAACCACTGATTTATAGGAATGTTAGAACAATGTAGAGGTTTTTTTGAAGATTTTGATTTGGAATTTTCTTGAAGGATTATCTCAAATTTATAAAAAAAAGTTGAATTTTCTTTAAATAGGCATAGATAATGAAAGTCACAAAATGGCTGACTGGCTTAGTTGAGAAAGAGTACACAAGCTGTCATCTCTGATGATTAATTCATTTGCTCTACTGTCCAAAGATTGCAAGTACTGCAAGCTTCACAGGGCATTTCAGCTGCAATCATTTACACCCGATAGTGATTATTTTTTTTCCACATTATTATTAAACAGCCGTTGCTACAAAACAATATTATTATTTTAAATGTCAAATGATCCTGTATTCCTGTATCGTTGATCTATTTATAATAATAACAATTAAATTAAACTGCTTCCTCTGAATTTCTGTAAGATACATCTTATTGATTTGCATCTTGTATTTTATTTAGACTGACTGTCAGAGTTGTGACATATAATCTGAGTTTACTATACTTCCTTGACACATCAGGCTGTATGGGAGAAGGCGGAATTTTGCTGCAAAAATCAGTTGTTCCGGATGTTTCATGTTATTTGCTTTACATATTATGTGTGTGGTGTGTATGCATGAACATCCCTGTGGATATGCTTTCTAAAATGCAGTGGTGTTTGTGAAGCTGTCTGACCTACCCTTGTCCAGCCCTGAAGGAGGAATTAGTAGAGATTTTCAGTGTGAACCTGTCTAGCACATATTAGCTTGTGGGGTGAACTCAGACATGTTCGATGGGCATAGCCCAAACCACTGACAAACTGCCTCATAAATGTTTCTGTTATATGTATCAGCGTTTGCCTGATGTTTTATAATATTTAAAATTTATCAAAACAAATTTAGCACATTCATTAACAGAAAATAAAGAATAAATAAAACATTGCCCCTTCCTTTGTTCTTCATCTATTGCCCCAGCGTTTACAGTGTCATCCCTGAAAAACAAATCCATTAATATTTTGAATAATTGTGTGCAGGTTTCATTACAGGGTGTTATGACCCTTGGGCATCTAAGGGACATTTTTGGGTACAACATGAAATCCGTAGATAACTGGGCGATTAGAAGGGACAGAAAAACAATGCAACAAACCAGACTTTGGAGCAAGAGTGGTTTACTATGAATAATGAAAGTCAATATATAGAAATTAAGGGTAAATTTATGTTCTGATTGAATGTTTATTACATCATCTCAAGTGAATAGTGGGAGAGCACCGATGAGGAATGGTACAGAAAAAAGGGAGGAGTAACAAAAAAGAATATCCTATACTTATATCCTATGTTATATCCCAACACGTTTTATATAACATTTAAAAATTATTTCTTTAAAAAAATATATTGTGTAATGTAGAAACCCTGTCTAGGTTCGAAATTTAATCCTGGCAAAGTTACCAGTCAAGACTAGTTGCACGCTGAGCTGAAGACCTGGGTTTCTCGACAATCTTTCTCTTGTCCTGACTACCAGGGCATTCCCACCAGAGCGGTTCAAACTCCACTACAACTGCATATCGTTACAATACACTGTAGGTTTGAGCCGTGCGTTAAAGATGCAGGAAGACAAAGGGTGGATACGCGCAAACATGTCGCATCATTGTTCCTTTTCAGCAATACAGATAAACACAGCTAATCGAATACAACAGTGTCATACAAAAGGTAGTTTTATAACTGTAGGTCACCAGTGAAACACAGTAACATAAAAACATACGAAACGTCCAAAGGCAAAGATGACCAAACAAACTCAGTTGGTTGCTATCACAACCAACACTACACACCAAATTTTCCCTTATTATTATCTTCAAAACGCTCAGTTATGATTTAAAATATTTTATGGCAGAAACTCTTGCCAACTGAAACTCAATTTATGCATTCACATTCCTGAACAAACACAAAACGAAAATCAATACAACAGGTAGACTTTAAACCCGTTTATTTTCTCCCCGCACTTATGTTTTAGTACTACTCAATCGCATTCTTTTAAGGGGCAGAGATTTTTTTTTCCATGCATTGAGAAATCGTGTTCTTGTTTTCTAATTCCCCCTGGAGTAAAAACGAGTGCATTGCTTTGCATCAACTGGAAAAATGCACCGTTAAATAACATTTGATTAATGATTGATTTCATTGACCTGGGTGTCTGTGCACACGTGTCAAGTCGTATGAATAATTCCTTCCTGTGATTTCCTAACGTCGCTGTTAAGGGACTTGCGCGTGAGCACTAAGCGAGCGGACTCTTAGCGCTACCCCGCAGAACACTGCAGTACTTACCTTATTTCATTTGTTTCCCACCGGGACTCCTCTGTTTGCAGCTCAAGTATCAAAGCGGTTTGATCTGGTGTAAAATATGCACATTTCCAGATTAAAACAATAACAAGACTGCTGACAAGTTACCCCGCTGACAGTTATTTATTCATGCATATGTTTTATTACTTGTTTTATAATCGTTTTCGCCATCAGTTCCGCACCCTTTCCGCACGTGGCTGGGTGAGCGCGATCAGCAGACGGTCAGCTCTCTGACGAAGTGTGGCTGATCCATTAGATCCCGGGGAAGCCGTGGCCAGCCCCTGCAGTTACAGTTAAGCGTGCGGGCGCCCTTGGGGCCATGGTTGCCAACAGGTGAGTGTGCAGTTCTGTCAGCTGCACTTGCTGAAACAGGAGGAGGCAGTAGTGATGACCACAGTGCTGTGTTAAAACAACACTGCCCAGAGACGCTTTGTAGACTCTGCCGGGGCTGTTGGAGTGTGTGCGTGGAGTATCGGCCCCACTTGTGCTTGAGAAACCGTTCTGTGTGTCCTCCTGATATCCTTGTGGCTTATTTGCATCTCATGTGTGCAGGCTTGCTGCCGTCTTGCCACATTTAACACAAGGCTCTGCTTGCTTATGTAAATATGTGACAGGGTATTCGGGAAGCACAGTAACCATGAGCGTGTACACACACACACACACACACAAAAACACACCACATTCTACACTGAGATTTAGCTTGCTTGTCCCTAAGGAAAGGCCTCCTCTGCTTTCAGAACATACTGCTTGCCAAGCTGCTGAGGGCGACTATCCAAGTGAACTCTGGGAATGTAAGAGCGTTGCTCTCTTAATGTGCAAATGAAGGTCACAGTGTAACGCTGCAAGGATGAACTAGAGTCTCACTTTTCATTATTTAACATCTGTGCTGCAATGTAGTAACTCTGTAGTGTCTAAAGAAATTTTTGAGGGTGACATAAAAGCATAACAAAAAAGAAAAATTGGGTTAAAACAGTTTTAAGAATGAAAGTAAAATAAGTGTGGGCTTCACCAAATCCCTTTGTACAGGACTGCTTGAACACATTTTCATGTGAAGTATGATGCAAGTTATTTTTAAACTGTCTGCATCCTTTATAGGCTTTTGTCTGAACATCGATAAATGCTTTTGTCGGTCACGTATTCTTAGGTTATTCGTGACGAATGTGAGGACGAGACGCTTGAGGACCATGTGTAAAATTGTAATTAATGACATGCCATGACATCAGTACTTATGCTTTGTAAAAGGCATGTCAGTGAATTTAGTAATTTAGTAAAATGTCTAGGTATATAAATAGGTAACTGTGTTGTTACTATATCAGTGGTTTGCTCTTTATGAAACATTAAAAGCAGTCACCCACCACCTGTTTTCCTTAAATATAAATACAAATTTTGGTCTCTCTAATTCGGTTTTCCCGACAACAGCAACATCTTCATGACAGATGTCAAAAACGATTACATTTTCCCAGGGCATGTTGTTGAAATTTTTACTTTTCAGTTCAAGAAATTGTCTCCACATTGGAAGTTAGATAAAAATTTTAAAATGCCATGTGTTGTTGGTGAGAAAATGAGAGTGACACTTTCTTCTGGTGGGAATTTTCTGGAACGCTGCCAGTTGCCAGGACCTTTTTACCATGGCAACAGTGGTATTCCATTTACATTACTCTTCAGATCAAGTCTCATTGAGGAGCAGGCATTCTCTGAAGCACATGAGGGGGAACCACCACAGCAAGAGAAAAACAGCGCTAGCATTTTTATTTATTTATTTTTCTGTAGGTGTTAAATTTACCACTTGATTCTTAGAATCTGGGACATCCCCCCCCTCCCCAAGCGAAAAGCTGATAAGGGCCGCTCTGACACATTTATTCATTAGGAACTGAGGAGAGCCTGGAGATGTGGAGCTGGCCAAGCCCCAAGCGATTTGAGCAGGAGCTCTCATAAAAAGTGGAGAATGTCTTCACCCATCCGCTGGCAGCTTTTATCACAACGCTGCATTTTATGGGCTGTTGACTGTTTTTTTTTTCTCCCTTTCGTTCCTTTTGGCCTTGGAATGCCTATGTGTGGAAGGGGGGGTAACCTGAACTGATGATAGGTGAAATGTGCCAGGGCAAGAATGCGAACGTGGGCTAAGGCATAGGATACAGGACACGTGGACGGTACCCAGGCTTTTAACTGTTGAACTGTGAGTGTGGTGAACATTGACTGGAGTTTTGGGACTCCTGCTCTGGGCATGTGGACGAGAGGTCTTGAGCAGGCAAGCTGAAGCAGCAGTGTCTTTGGAGGAGATAGCTGGAGCTTTTCACGGGAACTACAGTCCCCTAGGGACAGTCCATGTGTCCTTCTCAGCTTTTATTGGCAAATGAAAACTAAAAGTAAATACCCTCTTACAAACTCTGGCTTCATTTTCATAAAAAAACATCACTGAGAAACCTCTGTTTCATGTGCTTCTCAATCTTCCTTCCTTCAATTTTTCATTCAGATTAGTTGTATTCATTTATTAACACTATGCGCATTTTCTTTGTATTTCGCCCAGTGTTTAATAAGTGATTGCTCGTTTACACATTTATGTTCATTTATGTTCACAGTCTTCTGAAGCAGAAACAAACGCACTATTATATAAGCATGTTATTCAACACAAAATTAAGTGTTTAAATGCCAATTACCATTTGCCCATTTACCTTCTGTTTAAATATAAAGTAATAATATAAACAAAGCCCTGGTTAATATCACTGACTCAGTTTGTCACAGCAGAACCTTCTGACAGGTTGTGACGCACATGACAGTTAGTGTACTCGGGCTGCCTGGTTGTCAGAATTTAGCAGTTTTTTAAAAATGCTGTTATCTCTCTTACACACATGTTCACATGCATAGTAATTTTGAAAGCTTCCTTGATTTTTTAATTATTATTAAATGTGACACAGGCAGAGCTGAGGTTTAAGGCTCACGGTTATACTACCAGCCGATGGCCCCCCTCCTTTGTCCTAGAGTGACCCAGTTACTTTGACGGCAGGAACCATGCAGAGGCGTGCAGTCCCGACTCAGTCATCTCCGCCTCCCATAACTTGGCACACTTTGAAAGACGCAGCTGAAGCAGGAATCTTCACCGAAAGCACCTTGCCTAGATCACACTAAGCCATTTGCTGATGCAGCAACAGATGGCCTTGTCGTTAAGGATGTGGACCTGCAGCCAGATGTGTTAGTGACTTTTACTTGTACTCTTCAGCTGGTTTCTTTGCTTAAAATTGATTTTAGGACATTCTCATGTTTATGAATGCATAAGAATGTCTTGGAGCTGAGCGCAGGGTGTCTTCCTGGTCAGCAGCCTCTGGGAGAGCACCGTGGTAACAGGAACAAGCTGAGAAAACAGTGTCTGATTGCAGTGTTTTAGAGCTTGGTTTGTGAGGACTGTCTTTAGCTGGTCCTGATCACAGCTTTTCCAGGCCTGCCCTCCATCCTCTGGCACCCTCAGGTGTACTTTGGGGCCAGCGGACAGGGTCCAGCAGCTGGTGTTGGCACACATGCCTACAGCAGCCCCCGGTCACTCCGGAAAACCCAGCTCCTCCCCTCATCCAACTGTCTCCATGGCATTAGCGTGCTCTGCTGTCACCTGACGTGCCTACGGGATTCATCAGAATCAGGTTTCGTTTGAGCCCCCGTCGCTATCATGCTATAAGCCCGCCTAAACGCACTCAAAATGATTTAGGGTTGTGTCAGTGCGGCTTGTGATTGTTGTTAAAATTCAAAGCATCATATGTTATCTTCCTCCGCATCAACGTCGTTGGATTACACCGCTGCACGTGACAGTCTTCAGGCAGGTTCCAGCGGTGACGTCTTTGCTGTGTAATCTATGTTTCTTATCCATAGAAATCACCGTGGAGGTTTAACGTGTTAAGCATTATTTGACAGAGCTTTTGTGATATATTAAGCCACGCTTATCCAGCCAGCAGATGCTGTGCTGCCACTCTTGGGCCTCGTCAGCATTTCATGCAACTCACATTGACTTTCTGCAGCACCTGTAATGAATGCTATAATCACCCCAGCGTCGGCCCGTATCAGAATCCTCTTAGAAGACAGGCTGGAGCGCATTCTTGTCACCCTGGTGGTTTTCGTAGTTTTCTACACATATCCCCTCTCTTTTATACAGGACCTCCTTCTCTAGTTGCCAGCATCGCTGTGATCCACAGCTGTGGGGATTTGCAGTATCTGAATTCTGTCCTTCGTCCTAATACAAGAGTGACAGAGGGGGTGGCTGGCAGCACTGTGTGGGAGGGGCTGCACCAGCTTTCCCAAAATCAGAATCTGTGTTCAGCAGGAACAGGGAGACTGGCATTGAGAATAATGTTGCCATGCTGTCACTGAGACTGGCATTGAGAGTAGTGTTGCCGTGCTGTCACTGAGACTGGCATTGAGAGTAATGTTGCCGTGCTGTCACTGAGACTGGCACTGAGAGTAATGTTGCCGT
>JABJVR010000106.1:11343658-11353900 GCA_025773905.1 Chitala chitala | reverse complement strand
TGAGAGTAATGTTGCCGTGCTGTCACTGAGACTGGCACTGAGAGTAATGTTGCCGTGCTGTCACTGAGACTGGCATTGAGAGTAATGTTACCGTGCTGTCACTGAGACTGGCACTGAGAGATGTTGCCGTGCAGTTTATGTCTAGGGTCAAGGAATGTGGGAGGGTATTTTTCTAAAATTTATAAAATTTTGGTCTGGCTTAGCTTCACTTCCCCAATTCCAGCTCTGAACAAACAAGCATCTAAAAATATGCACATTCTACCTTATGCTTTTTTGATCTCTGTATTGAAATAAACATATGATTCATCCAAATTGTACGCAGCAAATTAGGTGGGTGTCAAAATTTACAGAAAATCAGCGTTGTTGTAGCAGCTCGAACTATTTCTGAATGCAGTGATACAAGTCTTGAGTAGCACAACACTGTGATTAAGTACCAGGCTGTGAAATCGGTAGCTTTTTGGAAGCACCGTTCGTTCTGTGTTTACAAAACGTGCGACTCCCGTGTTTAATCAGACATGGGCTGGGAAGAGCAGCAACAGAGGTATCCAGTGAAGGATCATGTCACCTCAGCAGATCCTGAGGAAGACGCTGTTAGACTTGTACATATCTGTGGAAGACTTTATTCGTTTATTTTAGTGGGCAGATTATTTTATGCGATGAATGAAATAATATCCATAAAAAAAAACTCAGCCAGCCTAATAGGCCCAGGGAACTGAGCCTTGTAAACACACTAAGGACCGATTTTGTGTTAGCTGGAAGTGTATAAGTGTCTTTGGATTAGGAGCTTTTGAGGTTATCAAAGTATAAAAAGTATAGTTTTTGATTACAGTTAAGGCACTGGGAGTTTCTGAATAAACTCTAATATAAATGTGAGTAATATTAAAAACTCACTGTTTCCTTGCATTATATTGTAGTCTTAAAATATTCAAAATGATCAGAAATTAATGGAAATGTCCCCAAAAGATCAGTTACTGAGAAGCAACTGGGGTAGGTGCACGCGTGAGCGTGTTCTCTCTCTCACACACGCATGCACGCAAGCACACACACACACACACGCATATCCCGTTTGCTTTTTTTCATATTGAAATGCTGTGAGTAAACAGTTGTACCTTCCCAGGAGGAGAACTGCTGTTGTACCCTTGAGATTCTTAGCCAAAACTGATTCAAGAAAAAATATCTAGGTAAATTTGAATCTGTAAGATATGTAAATAGTTTTGGGGGAAAGTGTGTACTAAGCACATATTTTAAAATAAAAATGGAAATAGCTGCATGTTATTTTATACCTATAGAGTCACATTTCACGTGTAATAAATAAAGAGTAAATATGTTTATTCCATTGTTTTTTTTTCTTTGTTTTGAGTTTTCTCACAACTGTCTTTTCTTTTTTTAATATGAGAACAAACCAGTGTTTCCACCATCGAGACAGAAGAGCCTTTTATTTTCAGTCCATTTGAGCTTTGGCAGAATCATATTAACTCATTCAGAGGAATGTGAAAGGCGATTTAATATATCTCCCTCAGGGTTCCCACATTCCACTTTCATGTCTGTGTTCTGCTCCAGATTCACATTTTTATTACGTCGTTGGTATTCTGTTTTCTCTCCTCTGAATGTATATCTTTCTTCTTTTTATTTTTTCTTCCTCCCCTGTTAAACACCTTCATAAGCTTTTGTCCGCTTTGATATCCGTCCTTCTCTAAAGAGGGACCGGGAGCCCTTTCACAGATTGACGGTTTTTCCAGGGGGCCAAACCAATTACCTTTTTCCCCCTCACAAAAATTGACACGAGTGGGCTGGCGTGTACACCCCTAGAAAATAAAGGAACGCGAAAAGACGAATCAATTTCACAGTCGAATGATGTGAGGAAAGAGCTTTTGGGTTAGAATTAACCGATTACCGCGAGGGTCACATTGCTATTACTACCACACCTACAAAAAGTAAAAGAAAAAAAATTATATGTATTCGAGGTATTCAAAGAAAGAAGCAAAAATTTGTCAAAATTCTCTACTGGCGTCACTACATCCAAGTTAAAATGCATCAAAATTGATTTTTAGTCGTATGAATTTCATTAATACTCCTTTGGAAAATCTTTTCGTTTGAAGAACATGCATGTCGCTTTGGTAAGGACATGTAATAACTGATTAACTGCCACGGATAGCGGCTCTCATTAAAAACTTTTCCAGTCTTGACATACCACATATGGAGCACAATACAATTAAAATTTTGCTTTAAAATTTAAATTCAGCGCCAAAGTCCGTTTAGGCAATTGACACACGTAAATTTGCAGAATGACACAATCTGACAGTTCAGCGCTAATGGGGCAAAAGCTGCTGAATGTTTTGCATGTTGTCATTAGTGCTGAATCCTCTGAACCCTGTTGGCTGGTCCTCTTCTTTTTTTAGGAAGCTGCATTTGTTTCCAGAGAGAAGCTACCGATGTATCCTTGAGCTAAAGTATTCATCACAAACAGCTTGAGTAAAAAGACACCTGTGTAGATGGATAAACGCGTACAGCAGTGAGTTATGTAAGTCGCTTGGTATAAAAGCTTGTACAAATGAAGTGAGTAATGTGATGTAATAATGTAGTAAAAGACACAGAGGCACATCAAGCTGTCGTCTGCTCTCTGCCAAAAAAATTACCTTACAAGCCGCCGGAGAAACAAAGGCTACGCCAAATTATTTATGTGTCACTGTCGTTATGACAGCTGTGATACCGCGGTTGATTTTTTTTATGCACTGTTTTAAATGAGCACTTGGTGGTTCGTTGAGTAGCTGTGTCTACTCACTCTACCTTGATGGCGGAATAAAACCCAGCTTGGCGCGTGGGTATAGGCCTGTGTGTTACATGTATGGATGGACTTTTTTCCCCCAGGGCTCCATTCATTTGCTGCGTCTGGTGATCTTAAACTGCTCCATAGTGTGGGAATATAATTGTGGGCCCATTCCTTGTAAATGACTGGCATCCTGTTCATAAAGCCACTTATCTTTTGTCCAAGGTTATTGGAAGTGTAATATTATTCTAAGTACTGAAATGCAACCAAAATCATGCACAAAACATTCACCAAAATTTTCACATCTTTAAGCACACATTGTAATTAATCCACATTTTATTTCCTATGATACAGCTGGGATTTAGTTATACTTTAGTAGGATGTATGTAGAAGGAGGACAATATTCCTAATAATGATAGAATTGATTAAGAAATGCAGTCCTTTGTTTTGCGATGTTTATTCTGAGTCCTTCCTCATTACTTTCTTATCTTTTTGTTGGCTAATTGGTAGGGCTATTTATTTAATGCTAACAGAATAACAATATAGTGCAGCCCTGTTTGGAGGCTTTCATTGAGCTTTTATTACTACTGTTTCTGTTAGGAAGCAGTGAGCTAAAGACAGGACACCAATTCTCA
Source organism: Chitala chitala (assembly GCA_025773905.1). Classification (NCBI taxonomy): domain Eukaryota; kingdom Metazoa; phylum Chordata; class Actinopteri; order Osteoglossiformes; family Notopteridae; genus Chitala; species Chitala chitala. The sequence continues at coordinate 11,350,498 of JABJVR010000106.1, read as the reverse complement.
CTTGCCACGAACTTCCTTCCCGCCTTTTTCTTAAATGGAACGTCTTATCTTTGTATGTGAGCCATCTGATCTCTCCCGCCATCTTCTGCATGCCTGGATGGTTTGCCTTCACATTATTGTGTGCCACAGAGCTGTAGGACAGAGTGTAGCCATTTAACCCCTTAAATACCCATGAATCAGTACTTACAACATTAAATATAAAACACGTGTCACACAGTGCCCCCCCCTTCTCATACATCATCACTTTCTCCCTCTTTTCTCTCGGAGTGTGCTGACAGTGTCTTGGACAGATGCGGCCCTGAGTCACACACTCGTGCTGATGAATTCACCTGGACTCATTAGATGATGATAAATGCGCTGGTTTCGTAGTCTACAGCAGAATGTGGAACAAAATGCCTGTGTGACAGGCTGGGCAGCCACGGGTTGGAAGAGCATCATGGGTAGGCAAGATCAACTTGCGGCCTGATCAGTTTCTCACATAAGAGGCTTGCAAGCAGTTGAAGCAATGCGACCCCATAAACAGATTATCTGTAACCGTTTTATACGTTTGCATGTGTACATATCTGAATAGCCTTAGCAGACGAAAACAGCTGTGGCTTTGAACCTCTAGCTGTGCTGTGCATGCACAGACACCGATTAGATCAATGGAAGACAACAGGTTTCCCCACACGTCTTCTATAACAGTGCGTATGGCCAGGTGCATTGAACACCAGTCCGTAGACATGAACGTCGTGTATTTTGTGAATGTTTTGACTCTTGTGAGAATGAAACTAATAAATACTCCCGTTGCATTCATACAAGCAACGCATGCCTTCAGAACTGAGTTAATGGATTAAAGTGCTGAAAGACCCTATCATCAAAATCTGCTAAGCAAATAATTTCTGTAGCGGTAAACTATAAAGATGGAAAAATCTGGGTCATGTGTACAAATGAAAGAAAATTAGCTGTGCAGGAGAATGCAAGCTAACATGCTTTTACTTGTATAATGGCTTGCCTTCTATTACAGAAGTAAATGCATATGTTTCCACATGAAAACCTTTCAGTACTAATTTTGCAAAACATATGTTTTGAACCTAGGGGGATATTACTTTGAGTGTAATTCTCTTGGTGTGGGGTGGGTATTATGTTGATGCTAGTGGATATAACTAGTATTATCGTCTCTGCAATTATAATGGCTCATTGTGACTTTCAGTTCGGCCCTGCTAGGAATGGGCTTTGATTCTGATCGGAGTGTATCAACCTCAGGCTATATGAAATGTGTTTTTCCTGAAGGCTTTTCAGTTCTGGGTATCTCCAGGTTTCCTGAGCATAATGCATATGTATGGTGTAGGGCTTACACTTTATGGCAGGGAAAAATACAGGATCTTTTTTCAAATGTGTGAATAATTACTATTAATATATAACTTTAGTACCAAACATTTCACCTGAAGAAAGTTATACTGATTGCAATTTTAGGCTTTTTTTTTTTTTTACATATTCTTAATCTATAAATAATGTTATTGTTTCAAGAAAAGGGCAACTGAACACTCGGCCTTTCTGTTGTAGGTTGGTGTTCTTAAACCAGTGTATTAAAAACAAGGACAAAACTGGGGAAAAAAAAACATTATATTAATTATGTATATCACGCTATAATTGAATAATTCTAAAGGTTTCAGTTACATATTCCTGAATCTTTGATAACATACAATTATGAATTGAGACATAGATTTGTTTGCCCAAAGCAGAGATTTTTTTTGCAGTTCATGGTTGTTCTTCAGTCGTTCACGTGAGCCGTTATGTGTGTTTTCAGGTGTGCGCTGCTTGTAGGTGCCACGCATGGATAAACAACATGGTGTACAACACGGTCAGCGTGTGTGTGTGAGAGAGAGATAAAGAGAGCAGGATAGGGTGTGTTTGAGAGTGTTCACTTCTTGCACGTATGTTAAATAGCATGCAGGGTCTCTCAGCAGCGAAATGCTAATGGTTGTCCAGACCTTTTGAAGACTTCACATTAACAACAGGGATTTATACAAATTCACCCAGCTGTAGCATATATAGAGTGCTGTGCTTTTTGTGTGCAAATGAGTGGATTCACTCACTGCAGACTGATTTGAATGTAATGGTTGCTGATTGGATACAAATAAGCATATATACTCTAAAATACCTTTGTGAATAATAAGAAATAAATGAGATCCTAAAAAAATAAAACTTTCAAGACTATCCCTTGGAGTGTAATAAGTAAGTGTTTTAAACTGATTCAACCAGCCTGTATGTTGATATTCTGAAAATACAACTGCATTTTTATTTATAGCTTATAATGGTATAACATGGATTGACCATTTGAAAACCAATGCTTTTACACATACACGTTGCACATAAAATTTAGGGTTTTAGTTTGCAGCCGTGTTTGGGATCAGTTAACCGTGTTTTGTTACACAGCCGAGCTGTTGATTTCTCGACATTCGCTGGCGTGTTTTGTGCAGCCCCCGCCCTAAATTCACGTGCTTTTCTTCTTATCTCATCAGGACACCCTGGCTACTGGAACTGAGTACGGAGATGGCCGAGAACCACGGCAACGGCGAATGAGCTGGCAGGTGAGGCACAGTGAGGTGAAAGCCCCTCCCCAGCCACCTCCTCACGGCTTTGTCAGGAGAACCAGCATGTGTCAGGCCGGTGTCACGTGCACGTGGCTCAGCAGCAGTGGAAACGTCTTTATGTCCCCCTCGTATTTAGGTCATCTGCTACTCCAGGTCTTACAAATAGCCTGGCTCTTTTCCTGATGGGCACATTGGTAAAATCACGCCTGCCTTTTTTTCACGGCTCTGCACTGATCATAACAAAGTTGCTTTTGTTGTACCTTTGTGCAGAAGACTGGAGTCTTTAGAGATGGACAAAGGAAAAGCCGGCCCTTTGTTTCTTTAATTAGCTTTCTGGGCAAAGGTTTATTATAAGCATGAGGTATATTTTTTCCTTAGGCGGTTTTTAATTAATTTATTTACCACCAATTGATTTAGACAGCTCGTTGGTGCTTTCATATTGGGCCCAGTTGCCATGATCTCTACTGAAGTTTAGGAGTTTTGACAGATTATGTTTCTCCATGTGCCCTTATTCCTCGTAACTCACAAGAGAATAATTGTATAAACAACAGATGGTGAGTTTGGAAAACAGATGCACCCAATCCTTAGTTGTCTTACCCTTTTGTGATGCTTCATGGACTCACTTGGCATCAAAACTCACAATATCAAGATACTATCATAATGCAATTGATATGCATGTTGTTTCACTTCCATTTCACTTCTATATTATTATCTCTGCTTGTCACGCATGGGTTGACATGCTACTAACTACAAGCCTGTTCTCGTATTAATGTCTGCGTGTGAGAGAAGTGAAACACTTCGACAGAACTAATAATAAACGACATGTGATTTGTAGACTTTTGCTTGTACTGTAGGTCCTTTTTAGGACAGGCTTACATGTAGTCATCCATTGCCCACTCTGCCATGTAGCCATCTCATTAGCCATGCGTTCCATCATGTTGTCCTCTCATTAACAGCACAGACCCTCAGTTGTCGCTGGTAATGGCCTGCCCCATATGTGGTCCCAGCAGAGCTGGAAGGTGCTACTGTGCATATCCCACACTTGGCTGGGCTCACCGGCTGAAGAGCTGCAAAATCACTGCTCGGGGGAGCTGGTAGGGAGATGAAAAGGCTCTTCAAGATGCAGGATCTGGCAAATCTGATCACCCAGAATAAAGCGTCTGCGCAGGAATGGCTATCTTGCCACTCAGGCGTAAGGTCAAGCGTCGCAGCTTTCTTAAAAGCCGCCTGTTATACGTTGAAAATAACAGCCACGTTGCGATACAAACGGCGGCTGTGCAGCACTGTAAAGCCAGCACACTTTTGTCATAACGTCACTGTGTTCGTCCCTGCCTGCTTTGCCGCGTTGCTGGAAGAACCGACGGTGGGTGTCGAGCGGCAGTCAGGTACACACAGGGGCTGGCGGCCCTCCCACATACCATGCCACTGCGGGGGGCAAATTAATAGGGGACAATTCAGGTGTTTCACAGAACATATTGAGCACAGTCTTGGCGCCGCTCTGCATGGGACCGGAATTACTGGCAAGCGGAGCTGGGTTTCTGCTCTACACGCTGTCCAAATTTACATTTAAGCAGAGCTACACATATGGGGCAAGGTATGTTTCTCCAGCTTTGTATAAAAAATGTAAAAAAAAAAAAATAAAGCTGAACACAACATCGGTCAATATCAAACAACATTGTAACATTTTTGCTTTTGGTTTGTCAGGGAATATCTATACAAGGGACATGCGGAGGCACGGACGCCCCGCTGACTGAAGGGACGTGCATCAACGTGTGTATTGAAACTAATTTTTTGCTGTTTCTTAACGGGTTTAATATGGCAGCATCACTTTCCTCAGGTATGCAGGGCAGGGATTTAGATGGCAGTTGAATTACACAACAGTCTGAAACCTTGATTTAACGCTGCATTTGGGTGGGGGTGAGGTCAACGGCTGAGAGAGCAGCCCCACAGCCCCCACCCTGCAAACGGAGCCGCCGATGAGTGTCCACTCTGCACGCGGCGGCGTTAGCGGCACGAGCAGGGGGAGATGTGTTTACTGAAGCCCCAGAGATGCCTACAGGTGACAGTGCTGACAGGAAGCAAGGAGAATAAGCTTTAGGGGCAGTGCAGTGTAAGATAGAGCACGCTGACTACCTCAGCCCTGGGCTACCGGAGCTTGCTCATTGTGTGACCCATGCAAGACTGACGCATGTTTGAAAGGCTCGATGGCCAGACTCCTGCAGCACATGTGAGTGGACCCACCACACATTGATTCTGAAGGAAAGCATGTAAGGGGATTGATTTTGACTGATACCCATCTGCCCCTCCTCTTGTCCAGAGTGATCAATAACGTGTCACTGTGTCAGGTGTACTCTCACTCAAACGAAGGGAACGAATCAGGCTGCGTCTGTGGAGAGAGGGGCGGGGCAGCCTCCGCGAGCTCAGGTACAAACAAGAGGTGTGGGTGTCGGGCCGCTATCAGGGCTTGAGATGTGGCCCGCTCTCGATCGCTCCGCTCTGAAGAGGCCTATCAGGATTATTTGTGGCTCATTTGTTTGGAGAATGGGTTTCCCCTCGGGGTCAAGGCATGACCAGAGAATTGACAAAAATCCGCCTGCTCGCTCCTCCATTCATTGGATTTGAAGTGGCAAATGAAAATGATCTTGGCTCATTTATTTAGCCGACGTGGTGCGCGGCTGTCATGTAATGCCCTTTATGTGTTTCCGCAGCAGCTCAGGTGGTATAGCCTGTTTGCACAGGTTTCACAATGATCTCTTAAGAATAATGCCACGTATTTTCCAATCCATAAACGAATGATGCCGGTGGCTTGCCGGAGCCTGACAGATGTACATTACTGCTAAACTCATGAGTCAGAGATATTGAACCACTAACCAAGATATGACTCATTTTGGTTTGTTTCAAAGTGCTGGTCAATAAAGGCACGGCTTTGTTAATTGGCAGGGAGGATTTATAATTGAGATGTGTGCATAAAAGAGCATATGGTGACTGCAGGCTGTAAAAACTGAGATGACCTCCTACTGCGTCTTGCCTTTTTCTCATCTGCCAAGTCACTTTGAATCAAAGTTGGTATAAATGAGGAAGATGTTATCAGGGTTTGGGGTTTTGGATCTTCTCCTTTAGAGAGTACAACATTAGAAGCCAATATTTGCATATTATTGTTTTTAGCCTTTTTCACAAAACATATGTTTAAATTTTTTTTCTGTTGCATTTCCTTGTCAAAACCAATAATTAATTTTAATAAGTGGAAAAAAAAAATCAGTAGGACTTTAATTAGCAGATTCTTTTGTTGTAATAAAATGTAGTGCATGGGCCTAAATATAAATGTTCTTGTTTTGTTTTTTTGTCTTGGAAAAGTTGTACACTGATGCAAAACTCTGTACTTCCTAAAAAACAAATAAAGGAATATAGAATAAACTCAGTATTATATAGATATAGAGAATAGTTTTATGGTGATGTATTGCTGCCATACAAAAATTAAATATGTTCAGTTTTGTGTTTTAACTAAAACGTTTGTCATTGAAATGCAAACTTTTTGCATTTTTACATAATAATTTTGTGTTATAACAAGAAACTTTTATAATGTAACACTTTTATTGTTTTAGTGTTTTAACAAGATAAAAGTTTTGTGTTTCAACCCAAAATCAGCATTTTGTGTTTTGATATGAAACTTTCACGTCATTTCACAAAACCAATGCAAGTTTTGTGTTATAACACAAAGTCGAAACATCTGGTCTGGTTATTTTTCAGTCTGGGTAATAAGGGAACTTTCTATTACCATGAAACATTATTTCTATAAAAAATTAAACTTTCATTATTATATCATTGAATTTAATATGTTGGTGAGAAAATACAACAGCCATTAGTCACAACGTTACAATGACTTTATGTAATGTAAGTTGTATAGTGCCTTCCGAAAGTATTCACCCCCATTAGTGTTTGTCCTGTTTTTCTGCATTACAACCTGGAATTAAAATGGATTTTTGGGGAGGGGGGCCGGGTGTTTAAATCGATGTACTCAAGATACTTACAACTTTGAAACTGGAAAATATATACATTTTTATTGTGATGTAAACAATAAGTAAGGGAAACAAACAAAAACCTGGAGGGTGCATAAGTATCCACTTGTGTGCAGTCAGTGTAGCATAATCTGTCACATGACGTGGTCTGAAAGGCTGCTGAGTCTGCAAATGGGCAAAATCCCTGTGCCAAGATGTGCCAAGCTAATAGAGGTGGACCCCAAGAGACTTGACTTTTGAATACTTAT